>CAWUFW010003400.1:0-237500 GCA_963921515.1 Calotriton arnoldi
GCCTAACCACTGAACAATACAGGTTATGTTGTGTTATGTTATGTTATGGGAACTTTTAGAGCGCACGATTACCCGGAGGTGTCCTGGCGCTAGTTACTACTCCTTAATGCTGAGCTGAAAAAGAGGTTTATTTATCAAAAAGCCAGGTCTTTAACCCCTTCCTGAAAGCTAGAAGATTGGTGGCATTTCTCAAATAGAATGGCAAATCATTCCAGGCTTTTGCTGCGCATGAAGAGAAACTTCTGCCTCCCCATTGAGCTTTTTTTGTTGATGGGACTACAACCAGCTTAGCTCCCAGAGATCTAAGAGTTCTTGCCGGTATGTACCATTGGAACTGGCGCCTTAAATGATCTGGTCCTAAGCCTTGAAGTGCTTTAAAGAACATACAGAGAGATTTAAAATGCACCCGGTTCCTCATCGGGAGCCAGTGCAGTTTTTTGATCTCCTTGGAGATTGGAGAAAACTTGGAAGTGCCCGTAAGTAATCGGGCCGCGGCATTTTGTAGCAGCTGAAGCTTCAGAGATACCCAAAAAGCACAGACTCAAGACTGGGTGGACTTTGTTGATTGTTCTGCTAAGGCTCTGGAAGGTTGGTTGATGGGCAGTAACGTATGTGACTTCACAGGATTGTACAATCTTATCATGAGGGACCAGATTCTTAATAACTGTCAAAATCAGCTGTTGCATCAGTACCTGGTGGACTCTGATCTGACCTCTCCCCAAGAATTGGGAAAGAAGGCAGACAAATGGGTCAGAACCAGGGTGAGGCAGAAAGTACAGAACCAAGGTGGTGACCCTAAGAAGCAAGATTCTAAAAACTCTGATAAGGGTGGGGAGAAGGGTAAAGACCAGAAGTCTTCAAAAGGCCCCCAAAAATCTTCTTCAGGTGGGGATTCACAGTCTAACAAGGGAAAAGGCCAAAATAAACCATGGTGCGAAGTCTGTAAGCAAACGACACACTGGACCAGTGATTGCACCAAGTCCAAAGACTCTATTCCAGCCCCCACCAATGCCCCTAAGGCACCTGTTCCCCCTAGTGCAGTTACAATTGGTGGTGGGAGTACACAAGCCAAGGGTTTAGTGGGGTTGACCCTGGGTAATGAGATGAGCTCAGGCCTAGTCAGAGAACTCACTCAGGCTGTCCTAGTCTGTGATGGAGGCATGGATGTGACCTCCTCTGTGAGTCCCAGTAATCTGGGCAAGTACAGGCAACAGCCCTTAATCAATGGAAAAGAGGCTGTGGCATTCAGGGACACAGGGGCAAGTGTCACCATGGTGACACAAGACCTTGTGGATCCTGGGCAGATTATACTTGATGAAATGTACCAAGTGACCAATGCTAGCAATGTCAGAACAGACCATACTCTGGCAGTTGTTAACTTCTCCTGGGGAGGGGTAACTGGCCTTAAGAAGGTTGTGGTAAGTGCAGACCAACCAGTTGAATGCTTGCTTGGCAATGATCTTGAAACTTCAGCTTGGGCAGAAGTGGAGCTCAAGACCCATGCAGAAATGCTGGGGATCCCTGCAGATGTGTTTGCTGTGACCAGGTCACAGAGCAAAATGTCTAACACTGAACAGGCCTTGGATCCTGGAAAAATGGACCAAGTGCCATCCAAGAAGAGGAGTAGTAGGGTTAAGGCAGTGCCTTCCCCTTGGCTCAGAAGGAAGATCAGTCTCTTGAGGGGGATGATCTCAGTCCTGAGGAAGGAACTGTCCCAGAGGAGCTTGAACCTGACCAGGTTGAGTTCTTGGGGACAGGGGCCCTTCCAGGGCAGATCTAAGCCAGGAGCAGCAGAGCTGCCCTCTCTTGAACCCCTCAGACAGCAAGCTGCTGCTGAGGATGCTGGGAATGCTAGTGGTCCCCATAAAGTGTATTGGGATGATGGACTCTTGTACTCAGAGTGTAGAGACCCCAAGCCTGGTGCCACCAGGAGGTTGGTTATACCTCTGAAGTTCAGGGGCTTCCTATTGACCCTAGCCCATGACATTCCTTTAGCAGGTCACCTGGGCCAGAACAAGACTTGGGACAGAATTGTCCCTCACTTTCACTGGCCCCACATGTCTGAAGACACCAAGGAGTTTTGTCGTTCCTGTGTAACCTGACAGGCCAGTGGCAAGGCAGGTGGCACTACAAAGGCCCCCCTGATACCACTACCTGTGGTGGGGGTTCCCTTTGAAAGGGTGGGGATTGACATTGTTGGTCCCATGGATCCCCAAACAGCATCTGGGCACAGGTTTATCCTGGTGGTAGTGGATCATGCCACCAGGTACCCAGAGGCTATTCCCCTTAGGACCACTACAGCACCTGTGGTGGCAAGGGCCCTCCTGGGAATTTTCTCAAGAGTGGGCTTCCTAAGGAGGTTGTATCAGACAGGGGTGCAAACTTTATGTCTGGATACTTGAAAGCAATGTGGAAGGAGTGTGGAGTGACTTACAAGTTCACCACACCCTATCACCCACAATGCAATGGTTTAGTTGAGAGATTCAACAAAACCTTGAAGGGCATGATTAAAGGGCTCCCAGAGAAGCTTAGGCAAAGATGGGACATACTCTTGCCCTGCCTTTTATTTGCATACAGGGAGGTGCCTCAAAAGGGGTTGGCTACAGCCCTTTGAACTTTTGTTTGGTCACCCTGTCAGGGGTCCATTGTGCTTGGTGAAGGAAGGATGGGAGTTACCTCTCAAGCTCCCCAAAGCAAGACATAGTGGACTATGTACTTGGTCTCTGCTCCAGGATGGCTGAATACATGAAAAAGGCAACTAAAAACCTTGAGGCTAGCCAGGAACTGCAAAAAGCCTGGCATGACCAAAAGGCTGTACTGACTGTTTACCAGCCAGGACAGAAGGTGTGGGTGCTGGAGCCAGTGGCCCCAGCAGCTCTCCAAGACAAGTGGAGTGGACCCCATACCATTGTTGAACAGAAGGGTGAGGTTACCTATCTGCTAGACCTGGGAACTCCCAAGAGCCCCCACAGGGGGCTCCATGTCAACAGGCTGAAGCCATATGTGGACAGGGCTGACATGGGCTTGCTCATGGCAACTGATGAGGGACAGGAGCAGGAGAGTGACCCTCTCTCTGACCTGCTCTCACAGAACCCTGATGATGGGTCAGTGGATGGTGTAGCCTTGACAGGCAGCCCCACTGCCCAGCAGCAAACTGATTGTAGACAGGTGCTCAATCAGTTCAGACACATGTTTTCTCTGACTCCAAGTCAGACCACCTGGTGCACTCATGAAGTGGACACTGGGGACAGTCTGCCTGTTAAAAGTAAGAATTACAGGCAACCTGACCAGGTCAGGGACTGTATCAGGACAGAAGTCCAGAAAATGTTGGAACTGGGTGTCATTAAACCTTCAGATAGCCCTTGCGCTAGTCCAGTGGTCCTGGTGCCAAAACCTCACACACAAGATGGTAAGAGAGAGATGAGGTTCTGTGTGGACTACAGAGGCCTCAATGCAGTCACTAGGACTGATGCCCATCCAATCCCCAGGGCAGATGAGCTAATAGATACTTTGGCCTCAGCCAAGTATTTAAGCACATTTGACCTAACAGCTGGCTACTGGCAGATCAGACTAGCTGATGATGCAAAGCCAAAAACTGCATTTTCTACCCCTGGTGGGCTTTAAAAATTTGTGGTGATGCCCTTTGGTTTGAAAAATGCACCTGCCACTTTTCAGAGGTTGGTGAACACAGTCCTTACAGGTCTGGAAGCCTATTGTGCAGCATATCTAGATGATATTGCTGTCTTTAGCTCCACCTGGGAGGATCACCTGGTCCACCTCAGAAATGTTTTGGAGGCCCTGCAGAAGGCAGGCCTAACTATCAAGGCCACAAAGTGCCAGATAGGGCAGAGTCAGGTTGTGTACCTGTGCCACCTTGTGGGTGGAGGCCAGGTTCAACCATTGCAGAGCAAAATCCAGACCATCATGGACTGGGTTGCTCCAACTACCCAGACTCAGGTGAGAGCCTTTTTATGCCTGACTGGGTACTACAGAAGATTTGTCAAGGGGTATGGATCAATAGTGACACCCCTGAATGACTTAACCTCTAAGAAAATGCCCAAAAAGGTTCAGTGGACAGTTAGCTGTCAAAAGACATTTGATGACCTGAAGCAGACCATTGCACTGCTCCCATTCTGCAGAGTCCTGATTACTCCAAAAAGTTCATTGTGCAAACAGATGCTTCTGAGTTGGGGGTAGGGGCTGTACTATCACAGTTGAATGATGGTCAGGATCAGCCAGTAGCTTTTATTAGCAGAAGGCTGACCCCCAGAGAGAAACGTTGGTCAGCCATTGAGAGGGAGGCCTTTGCTATGGTTTGGGCTCTGAAGAAGCTGAGGACATACTTGTTTGGCACTCACTTCATTGTTCAGACAGACCATAAGCCCCTCGTATGGCTAAAACAGATGAAGGGTGAAAACCCCAAACTTTTGAGGTGGTCCATTTCCCTACAGGGGATGTACTATACAGTGGAACATAGACCTGGGAGTAACCATGCCAATGCAGATGGACTCTCCAGATATTTCCACTTAGAACATGAAGACTCAACTGGTCAAGGTTAGGTTAGTGTCCCTGCATTTTGGGGGGGGCTGTGTAGGAGAGTAGGATCTGCCTCTTATGGTTACCCCCACTTTTTGCTGATGTATCCCTGTTTTTCGACTTTAGTCTGGCTGGGGCCCTGCTATCCAGAACCCCAGCCTAGCTGCTTCCTCTCTAAATTGATTCCATGCACCTTAAGTACACTTCAGATTCGATTCTGGGGTGCCCTTATAAGTCCCTAGTATATGGTATACTATGTACCATGGGAATAGGTACCCCAGAGGCCTACCAGGGGCTGAAGCATGTATTGTGCCACCCCTGGAAGGCCATCCAAAATGACACCACAGGACTGCTACTGCAGCCTGAGTGAGGTGGTGCATGCACCCCTTGCAGAGATATAGGTTCACTATATCTCACCTATCACTGCACATAGAAACCTATCAGTCACCCCTATAGCAGGCCTTATCAATCCTGAAGGCAGGGTGCTTGGTTATATGTGAGAGGGTGCCCCTGCATGAGCCCCTCTGCAGCCCTCAGAATCTCCTCTCCGGGGTTGTCTGTGGTGCAGCCTGACCATATACTCTTAAGTGCATTATATCCTCGAGGTAAATGCTAACTTTGGGATGGCTGCACAGAAACATGTCGTGTTTGGTGTCAAACACCTTGGAATCATACCCCCACACCAGTAGCTGGTGTGGGAGTATGATCCCACCCTTCTAGAGGGAAAGACATGACAGCACCGGTATACCCGGTACCAGCTAAACAGAGCCCTGGCATCACAAAATGGATGCTGCAGCCACAGACATGAGTCTGGCCTCCTGCTCCTGACCGAAACTCCGGTGTCCGGTGTCCTCGTGCATACCCCAGTTCAAACCGGTTGCAGGGGCTGCCAGCCCCTGCTCTGGCGCAAAACTGGACAAAGGAAATGGGTGTAGCCACCCCTCTTTTCAAACCCTCCCATAGGTGGGTCCACAGAGTTAGTCCAACCCCTTCCTTAGGTATAAGTAAGGAACCCCTGGCAACAGGACTTTAGATATCCCTGGACGAAACTCTGCAACTGAATCTTGGAACTTCGACGCTCTACTCAAGACTAGAGGACTGAAGAAATCTCCCTTCGGGTCAAGGAGTGACTCCCCTGCTTGGCAGGCACCAACGAAGCATTTGCCGGTCTGCATCTCTGAAGCTCCCGCCGGACTCTGAAGTACTTGCAGCCCAGGAAGAGGATTTCCAGACTTCTCAGAGGCCGACACGAGTCCCCAGCAAAGCTGAGACCCGCAACCCTCACGAGTGACGTGGAACCGGAACCCCTGGACACAGTGCACATTTGCTAGCGCATCGACTTCTCGACGACTCTTGAAGTCCTGCTTTGGGTTACTTGTAGCCCAGGCCCCGAGCAATATTTGCACCAAAGATTGTGAGCCTACACTCCACGAGTGTTCCGTGGGCCCGCTTCTTGCATTTGCGCTCGAGGCTCCTTCGCGATCCCTGGTCCATCGACTGGTGGGTCCCTGTGAAGGCAACTCTGATTTTCTTTGGGCGTTTCTGGTTGCTCCAGATGTGCCCTAACTCCCCACTGAGTGGTGAGTCCCTCAGACCTTGCTGGTCTGCACCGAAGCATCTTTCTTCTTTCTGCGTGGGTTGCTTTTGCCAAGGTTTGTTGTGTTCAATCCGGACACCAACGCTGCAGCACTCGACGTCCTTCATGGGACAGCTCGAATCCAGCTCCTGGTTGTCGTCGATGCCTCCCGGTCCTCGTGGCTGAAGAGTCAAGCTTCACCTCTTTCACCTGGAGCACCCGACATCGGTGGGCATTCGACTATCGTGCCCCTGGTCACTGGCAAGTGACCCAGACTTTGTCCCCTCTGCTTTCAGGTTCTTCTCATCTCCGATCCAGGCTTGGATCCCTTCGGGCACTTCGCATCTTCCCGGCAGCAGCACTTCGTTGCAGGCTGCCATTGAAATCGACGACGCGACCCGACACCATTCGACACCTATGCACCCGGCTTCCCTGGGTGAGGTAACTCGAGTACAATGGTGCTCCCGTGGGTGTTAACACTAGAACTGTCTAAGTCCAAGAGGGTTTGGTCCTCGTCCATTTCTAAGTGTCCTTAACCTCTAAAACTCTTACCGCGACTTTCCGATAGACTTTAACGGAGCTCGCGGCTGTGTTCACACACTGCACACAGCCCCCGTGGGTCCCCTGTGTCACTACCTTGGGTGGTTCCTTGGGGTCCCAGCGATTCTACAGGCTCTAGGCCTTGTGTCTACTTAAGTCATGGTTCTTATACCACTTTCTTAATATATGGTTTGGTACGCCCTAGGGCTAATCGTATATTCTGCTACTTTACTGTGCTATTTGACTTGTAACTTGTGTACTTTGACCTCTAGCCTCATAAAGAGACTATTGGGTAGTGTTTAGTAATAAATACATATATTTTATATATATACCTGGTGTGGTTCTCCTTTCATTTGGTCATTCACGAGATTATAACTGGTAAAACAATAGCTTAACACTCCTTCAAGACTAAGGGGCCGATTCCGATTCGGGCCTGAAATCTCTCCGACCGAGCCGGACCCGGAGAGATTTCCGACCGAATCGGACCCGTGCAGCCCGACCGAACGAGTACGATGCGCACGTATGCCATCGGACTCGAGTCGGTCGGACTCCCATTGAAGTCAATGGGAGCCTGTCGTACAACGCGTACGCGGGCTCCCATTGACTCAATGGGTGCGAGGCGGACAAGGGCGCCCCCTACAGCGTGTACGCGGCAAAGCGACTCGTGCCGTACACGCACAGGTAGGGGGGACCCATGGGTCCCCCCTGTGTGCGACTCGCGCGGCTACGCGTACAAGGGGTTCCGACACGGACCCCCAAAGTACGGCTCCGACTGCTCTTTCGAGCAGGAGCGCGCGGCTCGGTCGGACTGCTCGCGGCGCGCATCGTACTTACCCGGCCGGGGAACGTCTCCATTGCGCGGTGCGAGTCGAGTCCGAGCGAGTCGGTCGGTGCGGTTAGACCCGGGAACGAGTCGGTCGGAGCGGTCGGGACGCCCGGACGAGTCGGTCGGCGATTTCGCATCGTACTCGCTCGCCCGGACGCGCGTACGAATCGGTCGGGCAATAGGGCTCCGAATCAGATCCGGTTAAGCCGAATCCGATTCGGAGCCCTACCGGCCGAGATCGGAATCGGCCCCTTAGCCTGAAGGCTCCTTTCCATAGCTACCACTAGGATAGCTTTCAATAAAGGTTGTCTTTAAACCTATCATCAATAAAGGTCGTTTGGACTGGTGCAAGGTGCCCACTATAATTAGTGGACAGCATATGCCAGGCCAACTTCTCACACCAAGCACTTATAAATTCACCATGCACTCTCCTTGTAGTACTCTAATCATCCAGTCACTACCCATGTACTCATGCAATGACCCAGGAACTAACACATGCACTGCTACAATCCCCTGAGCACTACTGATGCAGTCAAGCCATCTCCTTGTCACTACCCATGCACTCCTCCAATAAAAAAAATAAAAAAATGTAAGTCCGTTTTTATATAGCGCAGCTACTCACCCTTACGGGTCTCAAGGCGCTGGGGGCCGTCGTGGAAATTAAGTGAGCTATTGCCCAGAGTCACATGGTGCTGAGCTGAGCTGCCGCCGGAGCCGGGGATCGAACCGTGAACCCTGTGCTCCGAAGTCAGCTGCCCTGGCCGCTGCACCACACCTCTCCAATCACCCAGCGAGCACCATGTACTTATCCAATCACTCCGCCAAAACCCAAGCAATTATAAATTCACCATGCATTCTCCTTGCAGTACTCTAATCATCCAGTCAGTACCCATGTACTTATGCAATGACCCAGGCACTAACACATGCACTCCTACAATCCCCTGAGCACTACTGATGCAGTCCAGCCATCGCCCTGTCACTAACCATGCACTCCTCCAATCACCTCACCGAGCACCATGTACTTATCCAATCACTCCGCCAAAACCCAAGCACTTATAAATTCACCATGCACTCTCCTTGCAGTACTGCAATCATCCAGTCACTACCCATGTACTCATGCAATGACCGAGGCACTAACACATGCACTGTTACAATCCGCTGAGCACTACTGATGCAGTCCAGCCATCTCCTTGTTGTGAGAAGTTGGCCTGGCATATGCTGTCCACTAATTATAGTGGGCACCTTGCACCAGTCCAAACAACCCCTTATTGGAGATAGGTTAAAGACAACCTTTATTGAAAGCTATCCTAGTGGTAGCTATGGAGAGCAGCCTTCAGGCTAAGTCTTGAAGGAATGTAAAGCAGCTTGTTTTACCAGTCTATAAACTCTTGAGTGACCAAATGAAAGAGGACCACACCAGGTAGGTATAGGTATAGGTATATATATATATATATTCACTGAAAAAACCATAGGTTTTAGGGACAGTTATAGTTAGTTGGACATTTCACTCGTACAAAACCCGTGAAATTCCCCTGTTATAGTTAGTTCAGCTAACTATAACTCGCGCCCCGCAATGCACTGCTGATGACGTCACATATTACATCACTCATGACATGGTCAGTGACATCACTGATGACATCACTGATGACATCTCAAATGACATCACTGATGACATCATCCAGTGACTGTGTGTTTCTGTAAAGTTTAAATATTTTTAATATATATAGGAAAAGACGTATTGAAGAATGAGTGGGTGTCTAAGTGTCTGTATGGATGATTTAGTAGGTGCGTGACTGACTCTATAAGTGAGTGATTTAACGTATCTTATGAATGCATGGGTTAGTGACTAAACTGGGTGAATGTCTGTATCCGTCTGTCTGTTGCTGTGTAAGTGGCTGCATGTGTTTGTGAATAGCTACATGAGTGTCTATATGAGTTATTGAATGGTTCTCTGAGTATCTGTATGGGTGCCTCAGTGTTTGTGTGGGAGGGGTGTGTGCGACTCTGTGCATAGATGTGTGAGTGGGTGATTCACTGGGTGGATGGTTTCAAGAGTGCATCTGTGATAGACTGTATGGGTGGGTAAGTGTGTGTAAGAGTGTGTTAGTGAGTGAATATATGTCCCAGTGGTACATGTGTGAGTAACTACATATGTGAAAGGCAGTATATATGTGTGTTGGAGTATATAAATAGCTATAAGCTGAGAGTGAGTGATTGTGATAGTGGCTGTATGGATGAGTGTGTGCTTGTATCAGTGATTGTATAAGAGCGTAACAATGTGGTAGTATTTGTATGATTAAGTGAGCTGGTGTGTGTGTATAACTGTATAGGTGAGTAAATGGCAGTGTCTTTAATTATTTGCATGACTGACTAGGTGTGTGAGTACCTCTATGGATGAGTGGCGGTGTTTGAGTGTCTATATAGGAGTAAGAGTGCATATGATAGTCCTGTACTGAGTGACCATAAGTATGAGTGACTGTACGGGTGAGTGAGTGGATGTGTGTGTGTAGACCTAAGAATCAGTGAGTGGGTATGTAGTTATTGGTGTTGGAGTGTCTATGGTTTTGCGAATGGCAGTCTGTAATTTAGATTGGGTATATCAAAGGTTATATTAGGGTGTGAGGAGGTGCATCAGATTATCACGTGGATGATGTCATCAGTGATGTCATTTGAGATGTCATCAGTGATGTCATCAGTGATGTCACTGACCATGTCATGAGTGATGTAATATGTGACGTCATCAGCAGTGCATTGCGTGGGCGCGAGTTATAGTTAGCTGAACTAACTATAACAGGGGAATTTCACGGGTTTTGTACGAGTGAAATGTCCAACTAACTATAACTGTCCCTAAAACCTATGGTTTTTTCAGTGAATTTCAAAGGTTTTTTAAATGCTAATTTCTAACTATAACGTGTCTGAAACCTATGGTTTTTTCAGTGAATTTCAAAGGTTTTTTAAATGCTAATTTCTAACTATAACGCCCTAAAACCTATGGTTTTTTCAGTGAATTTCAAAGGTTTTGTAAATGACAATTTTTAAATGTATTAATTGTTATATTTATTTTTTTGATACTGATTACTACATTTTTTAAAACTATTTATTTGTATATATTTTATTTATTAAATTACATTGTAATTACATTATACATTACATTACAAAATATACTTTCTTAGAATGAATTACTTTAGTTTAAATAGTTTGCAAATAGGCAATAGAGTTTTAAGTACAGTAGTTACAGTTGTTGCAATGGGCAACACAATTTCAAACACAATGCAACATTGAGCTCAATGTGAATTTCTAGTTAAATGCAATTAGTTACTTTATGGATTACTTTTCTAACCACAGGACTGGATCCTAGATTCAGTCCTGGGACATCTCCTGTAAACAGTTGAGTAAAAGCGTTTTGGTTACAGTAGTGATTTTTAAGGAATATTATTGTATTTTAAAAGTTGGCACTTAGAAACTTTTTCACATAGAATCACCAATGTTATCCTATGGGAGGAAATTCACTTAGCAGGTAAGTAGTGTTATCGTTACTTTTTCTTACTCAGTGTTGGATCCTGGATCCAGCAGTGGTGCATCTCCTGTAAACAGTTGAAAGAATGCGTTTAAGTCATACAGGCGATTTTTAAGGAATATTTGTAATTTGTGAAAATCGACACTTTGAAACTTTTCTGCTGAAAACCAGACAATGGATTCCTATGGAAGGAAATATAAGTTACTGGTAAGTACGGTTAGAATTACTTTTCAGGGTCAGTGCTGGGCTAAAAGATGCAGCACTGGGTTCTCTCCTGATAACAGGTGAGTAAATTGGAATTCGTACTTTGGTTGATTTTAGAGGAATATTATAAAGTTCCAAAACTCCACACTTAGAAGAATTTCCAAGTGAAACCAGTCAATGTTAGCCTATGAAGGAAATTCAAGTTACCGGCAAGTACGGTTAAAATTACTTTTCAGGACCAGTACTGGGCTGAAAGATGCAGCACTGAGGTCTCTCCTGATAACAGGTGAGTAAATCAGAATTCGGATTTCGGCTGATTTTAGAGGAATATTTGTATGTTTCAAAAATCAACACTTAGAAACTTTTTCAGCAAAAAGAAGGCAATGATATCCTATGGAAGGAAATTCAAGTTACTGGTAAGTACGGTTAAAATTACTTTTGAGGATCAGTACTGGGCTGAAAGATGCAGCACTGAGGTCTCTCCTGATAACAGGTGAGTAAATCGGAATTCGTATTTCGGCTGATTTTAGAGGAATATTTTAATGTTCCAAAACTCCACACAGAAGAATTTCCAAATGAAACCAGTCAATGTTAGCCTATGGAAGGAAATTCAAGTTACTGGTAAGTACGGTTAAAATTACTTTTAAGGATCAGTACTGGGCTGAAAGATGCAGCACTGAGGTCTCTCCTGATAACAGGTGAGTAAATTAGAATTCGTATTTCGGCTGATTTTAGAGGAATATTTTAAAGTTCCAAAACTCCACACTTAGAAGAATTTCCAAGTGAAACCAGTCAATGTTAGCCTATGGAAGGAAATTCAAGTTACTGGTAAGTACGGTTAAAATTACTTTTCAGGACCAGTACTGGGCTGAAAGATACAGCACTGAGGTCTCTCCTTATAACAGGTGAGTAAATCGGAATTCGTATTTCGGCTGATTTTAGAGGAATATTTGTATGTTTCAAAAATCAACACTTAGAAACTTTTTCAGCAAAAAGCAGGCAATGATATCCTATGGAAGGAAATTCAAGTTACTGGTAAGTACGGTTAAAATTACTTTTGAGGATCAGTACTGGGCTGAAAGATGCAGCACTGAGGTCTCTCCTGATAACAGGTGAGTAAATCGGAATTCGTATTTCGGCTGATTTTAGAGGAATATTTTAAAGTTCCAAAACTCCACACTTAGAAGTATTTCCAAGTGAAACCAGTCAATGTTAGCCTATGGAAGGAAATTCAAGTTACTGGTAAGAACGGTTAAAATTACTTTTCAGGACCAGTACTGGGCTGAAAGATACAGCACTGAGGTCTCTCCTTATAACAGGTGAGTAAATCGGAATTCGTATTTCGGCTGATTTTAGAGGAATATTTGCACAATGGTGCAGGGAGGGGCGGGGCCTGAGGTGACATCTGTGCAAACGCGCCCCGTGGCGCGTTTTAAGTTGGGGGATTAAGTCCCCTTGAATCATGAGGGTCCCTAGGGGCCAACTAGCCCACCAGGAACCTCCAGTATGCGCCAGGGGCTGCGTTGCAGAGACGTGTAGAGAGGCCACACCCCTTTTACACCTCTCTGCAATGCAGCTCTGTGGCGCTTTCTGGATGTACCTGTTGGGCTAGTTGGCCCCCAGGGACCCTCAGTATTGAAGGGGATTTAATTCCCCATCTTAAAACGCGCCACGGGGCCTGTTTGCACACGTCACCTGAAGCCCCGCCCCTCCCTTCACCACTGTGCAAACGCGCCCTTGGCGCGTTTTAAGTCGGGGGATTAACTCCCTTGAATCCTGAGGGTCCCTGGGGTGCAACTAGCCCACCAGCTACCTCCATTAAGCCCACAGAGCTGCGTTGCAGAGAGGTGTAAAAAGGGCGTGGCCTCTGTACACCTCTCTGCAAGGCAGCCCCTGGCGCATACTGGAGGTTCCTGGTGGGCTAGTTGGCCCCAGGGACCCCAGTATTGAAGGGGAATTACTTCCCATCTGCAAACGCGCCAGGGGGCGCGTTTGCAGAGTGGTGAAGGAAGGGGCGGGGCCTGCGGGCCCGATCGTTTTTTTTTTTTCCCTGAAGGGGGGCTGTGTGGCCCCCTTCCTTTCTCCTATTTTTGGGCCCTGGGGACCCCATCCCCCAGGGCCTTACCCCTTTTTTTAATTAAACGGGAAGGGGGCCGCGTGGCCCCCCTCCCGTGGCCGAATCCTGCCCCGGGGACCCCATCCCCCGGGGCATGGCCACACTTTAAATTAATTTTTAAGGAGGGGGCTGCGTGGCCCCCTCCTCAGGCCTCCTTTTGCCCCGGGGACCCCATCCCCCGGGGCAGGCCTTTTTTATTTTTTTATTTATTTTTTAAAAATTATTTCTGGGGAGGGGGCCGCGTGGCCCCCTCCCGGGCCACTTATGGCCCCGGGGACCCCATCCCCCGGGCCTGGCCTCTTGTTGGGGACTGTGGGGGGTCCCCAAACCCCCACAGTCCCGCCGGCTCCCCGTGTCCTAAGGGAGCCGGCATTGCTTTTCCACATGGGGAGCAGCTAACATGCTGCTCCCCATGTGGAAAGCATATTGTCTTTGGATATTGGAAGCGAGAGCAGGTTTCCTGCTCTCTCTTCCAATATCCAAGCAGTTTGCAATGACAGGACGGGAGCCGCGAGGCTCCCGTCCTGTCATTGCAAACAGCAGTTTCCCGGGGTAGGCACCTCGGGACACTGCAGGAGCCGGCCCTGGGGGTGGCGGTCCCCAGGGCCACCACAGGCTCCAGGAGGGGGCCGCGCGGCCCCCTCCCATCCAAATGCACAGCCCCGGGAGGTGGTGGTCCCCGGGCTTCGGGGTCCAAAACGGACCCCCATTTTAAATGTGTTAGTGCCCCGGGAGGTGGCGGTCCCGGGCGTGTGGGGGGCTCGAGCCCCCACACAGGAAATTAAAAAAAAAAAAAGAAGCCCCGGGAGGTGGTGGTCCCGGGGCTGCGGGAGGGCCGAGTGCCCTCCCGCACCATTTTAAAATGAAAGCCCCGGGGGTGGCGGTCCCCGGGCTTGGGGGCCCTTTGAGGCCCCCCATACATAAATTTAACCCCCTCACCATGCCCCCGGGACTTGGGCCACCCGGGGCAAAATACAATCAAAGCGCGGGAGACCGCGCTCGATTTTTTTTTTTTCCCGGCAGGGTTCGCGCACCCTGAGCGCATCCTGCTGATTTAAAAAAAAAAAATGTTTTGCCCAGGGGTCCTTGTGGGACCCCTGAGCAGACCTAGGGGTCAGGGTGTTGCTACCCTTCCCCTTTTGTGCGCTTTGCGCACTTGTTTCTGTCCCTCGGTTCTACCGAGGACAAAATGGCTGCCAACACTTCCTGATTTGGAGTGTTGACAGCCAATTAGCATGCAGCTCGTGATCGGGAGGGTGCGCGGATCCTCCGCGCCCATAGATATATATGTACTTTTACTTTTGATTTTCTCAGCAACTACTGAACGGATTTACACCATTTAACAAAAGGGTTCTTTCTGAACCAAGAACTACCTCTTTGCCAAATTTGGTGTAATTCCGTTCAGCAGTTCGGGCTGTAGCCGTGTCTAAAGTTTCCTATGGGAAATTGATTTTTTGACTCTTATTTTTTTAATTTCTCCGCAACTACTGAACGGATTTACACCATTTAACAAAAAGGGTTCTTTCTGAACCAAGAACTACCTCTTTGCCAAATTTGGTGTAATTCCGTTCAGCAGTTCGGGCTGTAGCCGTGTCTAAAGTTTCCTATGGGAAAATGAATGGGGAAAACACGCTTTGGGACCCCCTTTTCTCGGCCCCCGCTTGACGAATCACCCCGAGACTTTCAGGGTAGGAGCGGACCGTAGCGGGCCATAAAGTTTGAAAATTTCGCGAAGACTCGTCAACCGGCAAGAGAGTTATTTCAAATAGAATGTCGCGGATTTCCTATGGAAAATAGGTCCTAACTATAACTATCTACTGGCGACCGCCAGTAGATAATAGGTATATATATATATATATATATATATATATATATATACACGAAAATTCCCGTTTTAAAGAGCTCCTCACTCAAACAGGAAAAAGGGACTCGCACTCCAGGGCTTGTGAAGAAGATCGTTTGATCGAAACGCGTTGCCAGTAAAAATATTGAATTACATTCACCCTGGAGTGCGAGTCCCTTTTTCCTGTTTGAGTGAGGAGCTCTTTAAAACGGGAAACCCACTGGGGTTGGATTGTACTACGAATCCCACCATGCATTTCTGCTCATTGGAGCGAGTACCTACGAGATGTTGAAATAAAAGAGGGCAAGATTCGTTCCACACAGCTGTTGTCAGTCTTCATTGGTCCATGAGGAAGAGTTACACTCGAAACGCGTCGGACCTGAGACGCAGTGGGGGATTGTGCCTCTGCTCTTCGCTGATTTTGAAGCTTGAAATTCTCCTGGGTGTGCCAGCCTTGGGTAAAACTTTCTTTCAATATATGTATTTAGTCTTAAACACACCCCTCTAGTCTCTTTATGAGGCTAGAGTTCGAAGTACATAGTTTACAAGTCAAATATCAACAGTAATAGCACAAATACACGTTTGAGCCCTAGGGGCGTACCAAACCATATACCAAAAAAGTGGTATAAGAACCACGACTGAGCTAGACACAAGGCCTAGAGCCTGTAGAAGTGCTTGGACCCCAAGGAACCACCCAAGGTAGTAACACAGGGGACCCACGGGGGACGCGTGCAGTGTGAGAACACAGCCGCGAGCCACCGTTGACTTCTATGGGGAAAGTCGCGGTTGGATTTTTAAAAGGGAAGGACACTTAGAGGAGGACTTGGAGCAAACCCCTTTAGAACTAGGCAGTTCTAGAGTCAATACCCACGGGAGCACCGGAGTACTCGAGTTACCTCACCCAGGGGAGCCGGGTGCATAAGTGTCTTTTGGCGTCGGGTTTCGTCGTCGTTTTCAATGGCGATTTGCGGCAGCAGGCTGCTGGCGACCAAGTCGAAAGTGTGCGGGTGGATCTAAGAGTGGATCGAAGATCTGAAGGACCTGAAAGCAGAGGGGACAGAGTCTGGGTCACTAGCCAGTGACCAGGAAGGCGATGAGCAGATGCCCACAGATGTCGGGTGCTTCAGGTAGGTTGATGGTCGTCTTGACTCTTCAGCCACGAGGTCCAGGAGGCGTCGACAACAACCAGGAGCTGAATTCGAGCTGTCCCACGACGTCTGTCGATTGCTGCAGTGTCGGCGACCGGATTGGACCCAACAAGCCTTGGCAACGGCAAGTCACGGGGAAACAAAGAAAGGACGTTGATGCAGACCAGCAAGGTCTGTGGGGGTATGATTCCAAGGTGTTTGACACCAAACACGACATGTTTCCGTGCAGCCATCCCAAAGCTAGCATTTACCTTTTTAGATATAATGCACTTAAGAGTATATGGTCAGGCTGCACCACAGACAACCCCGGAGAGGAGATTCCGAAGGCTGCAGAGGGGCTCTGCTCATGCATGGGCACCCTCTCACATAAAACCAAGCACCCTGCCTTCAGGATTGATAAGGCCTGCCATAGGGGTGACTGATAGGTTTGTATGTGCAGTGATAGGTGAGGTATAGTGAACCTATATCTCTGTAAGGGGTGCATGCACCACCTTACTCAGGCTGCAGTAGCAGTCCTGTGGTGTCATTTTGGAGGGCCTTCCAGGGGTGGCACAATACATGCTTCAACCCATGGTAGGCCTCTGGGGTAACTATGCCCTGGGTACATAGTATACCATATACTAGGGACTTATAAGGGTACCCCAGAATCCAATCTGAAGTGTACTTAAGGTACATGGAATCAATTTAGAGGGGAAGCAGCTAGGCTTGGGTCCTGGATAGCAGGGCCCCAGCCAGACTAAAGTCGAAAAACAGTGATACACCAGCAAAAAGTGGGGGTAACCATAAGAGGCAGATCCTACTTTCCTACAAACCCTACTAAACCCTTATTCTGAGTGTTTCCACCACCATTTGTAGCTGGACTAGGGGGAACAGTTGCCTTAGGGGCAATGGTGGCTGGATTAGAGTCTTTGTATTGGTGCAATCACTTGTCCAGTGAGTCTTCTGCTTACAGATTTTGCACCAAGGTTTCTTTTGGCCTTTTCCTTTAGTAGATTGGGATTCCCCACCAGATGCAGATTTTTGGGGACCTTGAGAAGACTTCTAGTCTTTACCCTTTTCCCCACCCTTGTCAGAGTTTTTGGAATCTTGCTTCTTCTGGTCACCACCTTGGTTCTGTACCTTCTGCTTCACCCTGGTTCTGACCCATTTGTCTGCCTTCTTTCCCAATTCTTGGGGAGAGGTCAGATCAGAGTCAACCAGGTACTGATGTAGCAACTGATTCTGACAGTTATTAAGAATCTGCTCCTCATGATTAAATTATACAATCCTTTGAAGTCACACACCTTACTGCCAAGTAACCAGCCTTCCACAGCCTTAGTAGCACAATCTACAAAGTCCACCCAGTCCTGTGTCTGTGCCTTTTGGGTATCTCTGAACTTTAACCTGTATTGCTCAGTGGTTAAGCCAAACCCATCTATCAGGGCACTCTTCAGGACTTGGTAATCATCAACATCCTCTTCTCTTACAGTGAGGAGCTTGTCTCTACCTTTGTCTGCAAAGGAGAGCCACAAGATTGCTGCCCACTGCTCCTGGGGGACCCTCTGAACTTTACAGGCCCTTTCCAGTGCAGTAATCCATTTGTGGATGTCATCCCCACTCTGGTAGGGAGGGACAATCTTGCTCAGGTTTCTATGGTCATAAGACCTTTCCCTACCACTAGGGAAGTTGCTGCCACCATGGGACTCTAGTCCCAACTTTCTTCTTTGTCTCTGAAGCTCTAGGGACTCCCTGTCTATAGCCAACTGCTCTCTTCTGATCCTAAGCTGAGCTTCTCATTACTTGAGCAGTCTCTCTTTCCTTTCATGAGAGGATTCCCTCCTATGAGAGGAAACAGAGGTCCCTACTGAGGTGTCAGAATGGTTAGACTCCTGAGAAGGAGATCTTGACCTTCTAGGCACACTCACAACTCTTCCTGTTGGGACAAAGGGGAGGCCATTCTGGTCCTCCTCCTCATCTGCAGGAGGAGCTGGATTTTCCAGGTCAAGATCATGGTCATCTTCCTGGCCAGTTTCAGAGGTCAGGTCCTGGGTTTCTTCACCCCTGGTCCCTTCCTCATTTTCTGCCCCACCCTCTCTGCCTACCCCTTCAGACCCTAGGGGTCTTCTGAGATCATCCAACAGAAGCACCTCTATGAGGCGTTGGGTGTTGGCACTTTTGCCTGTCTTCAGCTTCCTAGTACTACACAATGCTCTCAATTCCAAGAATGGGAGGTTGTCATACTTGGATGGTAGAAGCCCATTGGCTTCTGGCAGGGACCCACTGGTTCCTGGCCTTGAAGACATCACTAGTGAGGTGTGGTGTATGCACTACCTACTCTAGTGTGGCCTACTAAACTCTCTTGAGTTGTAGAAAGGGTGTGCTAAGCCCTTGACACACAACTCTAAGTTCAGTTGAACTTACTGTATTTCTAAGCTTGAATTTATATGTACCTCAAGTACCTTTAGTGGTTTTCAGTTAGTCACACACTTGAGATTATCTGGTAAAACAAGGCAAGCTTTAATCCAACCGCTGCACACCAATGTGAGAAGTTGGCCTGGCATATGCTGTCCACTAATTATAGTGGGCACCTTGCACCAGTCCAAACGACCGTTATTGATGATAGGTTTAAAGACAACCTTTATTGAAAGCTATCCTATTGGTAGCTATGGAGAGCAGCCTTCAGGCTAAGTCTTGAAGGAGTGTTAAGCTATTGTTTTACCAGTTATAATCTCGTGAATGACCAAATGATAGGAGAACCACACCAGGTGTATATATATAAAATATATGTATTTATTACTAAACACTACCCAATAGTCTCTTTATGAGGCTAGAGGTCAAAGTACACAAGTTACAAGTCAAATAGCACAGTAAAGTAGCACAATATACGATTAGCCCTAGGGGCGTCCAAACCATATATTAAGAAAGTGGTATAAGAACCATGACTTAAGTAGACACAAGGCCTAGAGCCTGTAGAATTGCTGAGACCCCAAGGAACCACCCAAGGTAGTGACACAGGGGACCCACGGGGGCTGTGTGCAGAGTGTGAACACAGCCGCGAGCTCCGTTAAAGTCTATGGGAAAGTCGCGGTAAGAGTTTAAGGACACTTAGAAATGGACTAGGACCAAACTCTCTTGGACTTGGACAGTTCTAGGGTTAACACCTACGGGAGCACCGGAGTAATCGAGTTACCTCACCCAGGGAAGCCGGGTGCATAGGTGTCGAATGGTGTCGGGTCGCGTTGTCGATTTCAATGGCAGCCTGCAACGAAGTGCTGCTGCCGGGAAGATGCGAAGTGCCCGAAGGGATCCAAGCCTGGATCGGGGATGAGAAGAACCTGAAAGCAGAGGGGACAAAGTCTGGGTCACTTGCCAGTGACCAGGGGCACAATAGTCGAATGCCCACCGATGTTGGGTGCTTCAGGTGAAAGAGGTGAAGCTTGACTCTTCAGCCACGAGGACCAGGAGGCGTCAACGACAACCAGGAGCTGGATTCGAGCTGTCCCACGAAGGATGTCGAGTGCTGCAGTGTTGGTGTCCGGATTGAACACAACAAGCCTTGGCAACAGCAACCTACGCAGAAAGGAGAAAGATGCTTCGGTGCAGACCAGCAAGGTCTGAGGGACTCACCACTCGGTGGAGAGTTAGGGCACATCTGGAGCAACCAGAAACGCCCAAAGAAAATCAGAGTTGCCTTCACAGGAACCCACCAGTCGACAGACCAGGGATCGCAAAGGAGCCTCGAGCGGAAATGCAAGAAGCGGGCCCACAGAACACTCGTGGAGTGTAGGCTCACAATCTTCGGTGCAAATGTTGCTCGGGGCCTGGGCTACAAGTAAACCAAAGCAGGACTTCAAGAGTTGTCGAGAAGTCGATGCACTAGCAAATGTGCACGGTGCCAGGGGTTCCGGTTCCACGTCACTCGTGAGGGCTGCGGGTCTCAGCTTTGCTGGGGACTCGGGTCGGCCTCTGCGAAGTATGGAAATCCTCTTCCTGGGCTGCAAGTACTTCGGAGTCCAGCGGGAGCTTCGGAGATGGAGACCGGCAAATGCTTTGTTGGTGCCTGCCAAGCAGGGGAGTCACTCCTTGACCCCAAGGGAGATTTCTTCAGTCCTCTAGTCTTGAGTAGAGCGTCGAAGTTCCAGGATTCAGTTGCAGAGTTTCGTCCAGGGATATCTAAAGTCCTGTTGCCAGGGGTTCCTTACTTATACCTAAGGAAGGGGTTGGACTAACTCTGTGGACCCACCTATGGGAGGGTTTGGAAAGAGGGGTGGCTACACCCATTTCCTTTCTCCAGTTTCACGCCAGAGCAGGGGCTGGCAGCCCCTGCAACCGGTTTGAACTGGGGTATGCACGAGGACACCAAATGTGCCCCCAGTGCAGGACTTCAAAGCACTCTTGGAGTGCACCCACCCAGCCCCAATCCACTAAGGCCTGTCTGGGAGGTGGTAACACCTCCCTGTGACAGGAAACCTATTGTCCAGGCCTCCCCTGCTGGAGTTTCTGTCAGCAGCAGGAGGCCAGACTCGTGTCTGTGGCTGCAGCATCCATTTTGTGATTACAGGGCTCTGTTTAGCTGGTACCGGGTATACCGGTGCTGTCATGTCTTTCCCTCTAGAAGGGTGGGATCATACTCCCACACCAGTTACTGGTGTGGGGGTATGATTCCAAGGTGTTTGATACCAAACACGACATGTTTCCGTGCAGCCATCCCAAAGTTAGCATTTACCGCGAGGATATAATGCACTTAAGAGTATATGGTCAGGCTGCACCACAGACAACCCCGGAGAGGAGATTCCGAGGGCTGCAGAGGGGCTCTGCTCATGCAGGGGCACCCTCTCACATATAGGCCTCTGGGGTACCTATGCCCTGGGTACATAGTATACCATATACTAAGGACTTATAAGGGCACCCCAGAATCCAATCTGAAGTGTACTTAAGGTACATGGAATCAATTTAGAGAGGAAGCAGCTAGGCTGGGGTCCTGGATAGCAGGGCCCCAGCCAGACTAAAGTCGAAAAACAGGGATACATCAGCAAAACGTGGGGGTAACCATAAGAGGCAGATCCTACTCTCCTACACTTGGGTTTTGGGAGTGATTGGATAAGTACATGGAACTGGCTGTGTGATTGGAGGAGTGCATGGGTAGTGACAAGGAGATGGCTGGACTGCATCAGTAGTGCTCAGGGGATTGTAGCAGTGCATGTGTTAGTGCCTGGGTCATTGCATGAGTACATGGGTAGTGACTGGATGATTAGAGTACTGCAAGGAGAGTGCATGGTGAATTTATAAGTGCTTGGGTTTAGGCGGAGTGATTGGATAAGTACATGGTGCTCGCTGGGTGATTGGAGGAGTGTATGGGTAGTGACAGGGCGATGGCTGGACTGCATCAGTAGTGCTCAGGGGATTGTAGCAGTGCATGTGTTAGTGCCTGGGTCATTGCATAAGTACATGGGTACTGACTGGATGATTACAGTACTGCAAGGAGAGTGCATGGTGAATTTATAAGTGCTTGTGTTTTGGCGCAGTGATTAGATAAGGACATGGAACTGGCTGGGTGATTGGAGGAGTGCATGGATAGTGACAAGGAGATGGCTGGACTGCATCAGTAGTGCTCAGGGGATTGTAGCAGTGCATGTTTTAGTGCCTGGGTCATTGCATGAGTACATGGGTAGTGACTGGATGATTACAGTACTGCAAGGAGAGTGCATGGTGAATTTATAAGTGCTTGGGTTTTGGCGGAGTGATTGGATAAGTACATGGTGCTCGCTGGGTGATTGGAGGAGTGCATGGGTAGTGACAGGGCGATGGTTGGACTGCATCAGTAGTGCTCAGGGAATTGTAGCAGTGCATGTGTTAGTGCCTGGGTCATTGCATAAGTACATGGGTGCTGACTGGATGATTGGAGTACTGAAAGGAGAGTGCATGGTGAATTTATAAGTGCTTGGGTTTTGGCGGAGTGATTTGATAAGTACATGGTGCTCGCTGGGTGATTGGAGGAGTGCATGGGTATTGACAAGGAGATGGCTGGATTGCATCAGTAGTGCTCAGGGGATTGTAGCAGTGCATGTGTTAGTGCCTGGGTCATTGCATAAGTACATGGGTCCAGACTGGATGATTAGAGTACTGCAAGGAGAGTGCATGGTGAATATATAAGTGCTTGGGTTTTGGCGGAGTGATTGGATAACTACATGGAACTGGCTGGGTGATTGGAGCTCTGTATGGGTAGCGACAAGGAGATGGCTGGACTGCATCAGTAGTGCTCAGGGGATTGTAGCAGTGCATGTGTTAGTGCCTGGGTCATTGCATGAGTACATAGGTAGTGACTGGATGATTACAGTACTGCAAGGAGAGTGCATGGTGAATTTATAAGTGCTTGTGTTTTGGCGCAGTGATTAGATAAGGACATGGAACTGGCTGGGTGATTGGAGGAGTGTATGGGTAGCGACAAGGAGATGGCTGGACTGCATCACTAGTGCTCAGGGGATTGTAGCAGTGCATGTGTTAGTGCCTGGGTCATTGCATGAGTACATGGGTAGTGACCGGATGGTTAGAGTACTGCAAGAAGAGTGCAAGGTGAATTTATAAGTGCTTGTGTTTTGGCGCAGTGATTAGATAAGGACATGGAACTGGCTGGGTGATTGGAGGAGTGCATGGGTAGTGACAAGGAGATGGCTGGACTGCATCAGTAGTGCTCAGGGGATTGTAGCAGTGCATGTGTTAGTGCCTGGGTCATTGCATGAGTACATGGGTAGTGACTGGATGATTACAGTACTGCAAGGAGAGTGCAGGGTGAATTTATAAGTGGTTAGGTTTTGGCGCATGTGAGAAGTTGGCCTGGCATATGCTGTCCACTAGTTATAGTGGGCACCTTGCACCATTCCAAACAACCCCTTATTGATGATAGGTTTAAGACAACCTTATTTGAAAGCTATCCTAGTGGTAGCTATGGAGAGCAGCCTTCAGGCTAAGTCTTGAAGGAGTGTAAAGCAGCTTGTTTTACCAGTCTATAATCTCTTGAATGGCTAAATGAAAGGAGACCACACCAGGTATATATATAAAATATATGTATTTATTTCTAAACACAACTTACTAGTCTCTTTATGAGGCTAGAGGTCAAAGCACATGTGTTACACTTCAAATATCACAGTAAATTAGCACAATATACGATAGGCCCTATAGGCGAACCAAACCATATATTAAGAAAGTGGTATACGAACCACGACTTGACTAGACACAAGGCCTAGAGCCTGTAGAATCGCTGGGACCCCAAGGAACCACCCAATGTAGTGACACAGGGGACCCACGGGGGACGTGTGCAGTGTGTGAACACAGCCGCGAACTCCGTTAGCTTCTATGGGGAAAGTCGCGGTTAGAGTTTTAAAGTTTAGGGACACTTAGGAGTGGACTAGGAACAAACCCTTTTGGACTTAGATGGTTCTAGGGCCAACACCGACGGGAGCACCGGAGTACTCGTGTTACCTCACCCAGGGAAGCTGGGTGCATAGGTGTCAAATGGTGTCGGGTCGCGTCGTCGTTTTCAATGGCAGCTTGCTGAAAAGTGCTGCTGCCGGGAAGAGGAGAAGTGCCCGAAGAGAACCAAGCCTGGATCGAAGATGTGAAGAACCTGAAAGCAGAGGGGACAGAGTCTGGGTCATTTGCCAGTGACCAGGGTCACGATAGTCGAATGTCCACCTATGTCGGGTGTAGGAGAGTAGGATCTGCCTCTTATGGTTACCCCCACTTTTTGCTGATGTTTCACTGTTTTTCGACTTTAGTCTGGCTGGGGCCCTGCTATCCAGGACCCCAGCCTAGCTGCTTCCTCTCTAAATTGATTCCCTGTACTTTAGGTACACCACAGATTGGATTCTGGAGTGCCCTTATAAGTCCCTAGTATATGGAATACTATGTACCAAGGGCATAGACACCCCAGAGGCCTACCAGGGGCTGAAGCATGTATTGTGCCACCCCTGGAAGGCCATCCAAAATGACACCATAGGACTGCTACAGCAGCCTGAGTGAGGTGGTGCATGCACCCCTCACAGAGATATAGGTTCACTATATCTCACCTAGCACTGCACATAGAAACCTATCAGTCACCCCTATGGCAGGCCTAATCAATCCTGAAGGCAGGGTGCTTGGTTATATGTGAGAGGGTGCCCATGCATGAGCAGAGCCCCTCTGCAGCTCTCGGAATCTCCTATCCGGGGTTGTCGGTGGTGCAGCCTGACCATATACTCTTAAGTGCATTATATCTAAACGGTAAATGCTAACTTTGGGATGGCTGCACGGAAACATGTCGTGTTTGGTGTCAAACACCTTGGAATCATACCCCCACACCAATACCTGGTGTGGGAGTATGATCCCACCCTTCTAGAGGGAGAGACATGACAGCACCGGTATACCCGGTACCAACTAAACAGAGCCTGGCATCACAAAATGGATGCTGCAGCCACAGACACGAGTCTGGCCTCCTGCTGCTGACCGAAACTCCAACAGGGGAGGCCTGGACAATAGGTTTCCTGTCTCAGGGAGGTGTTACCACCTCCCAGACAGGCCTTAGTGGATTGGGGCTGGGTGGTGCACTCTCTGAGTGCTTTGAAGTCCTGCACTGGGGGCACATTTGGTGTCCTCGTGCATACCCCAGTTCAAACCGGTTGCAGGGGCTGCCAGCCCCTGCTCTGGCGCGAAACTGGACAAAGGAAATGGGTGTAGCCACCCCTCTTTCCAAACCCTCCCGTAGGTGGGTCCCCAGAGTTAGTCCAACCCCTTTTCTTAGTATATGTAAGGGAACCCTGGCAACAGGATTTTAGATATCCCTGGACGAAACTCTGAAGCTGAATCCTGGACCTTTGATGCTCTACATCAAGATTAGAGGACAGAAGAATCTCCCTTGTGGTCAAGGAGTGACTCCCCTGCTTGGCAGGCACCAATGAAGCATCTGTCCGGTCTGCATCACTGAAGCTCCCGCCGGACGCCGAAGACTTTGCATCACCAGAGGAGGATTTCCAGACTTCCCCGAGACTGCCCTGAGTCCCCAGCAAAGCTGAGGCCCGTAGCTGTCGCAGGTAACGTGGAACCGTGACCCCTGGACACGAGCACATTTGCAAGTGCACCAACTTCCTGACATCTCTCGAAGCTGTGCTTTGGGTTCCAAGTAGCCCTAGCCCCGAGCACCAACTGCACAAAGATCACTGGCCTACACTTCACGAGTGTCCCGTGGGCCAGCTTCAAGTGCGACCGCTTGAGGCTCCTTCGCGATCTCTAGTCCGTTGGCTAGTGGGTCCCCACGAAGGCAACTCTTCAATTGCTTGGGCTTCTCTGGTTGATCAAGAAGTGCCCTGACTTACCCTCACTGGGTGAGTCCCTCAGACCTTGCTGGTCTGCACCGCAGCCTTTTCTTCATTTCCCCGTGACTTGCTGTTGCCAAGGCTTGTTGGGTCCAACCTGGTCGCTGACACCGCAGCACTTGACAGACTTCGTGGGACAGCTCGATTCCAGCTCCTGGTCATCGTCAACACCTCCTGGACCTCATGGCTGAAGAGTCAATGCACCCGTCAACTCACCTGAAGCACCCGACATCTGAGGGCATTCGACTATCGTGCCCCTGGTCACTGGCTAGTGACCCAGACTCTGTCCCCTCTGCTTTCAGGTCTTCCTCTTCCTCCATCCAGGCTTGGATCGCACCGGACACTCTTTCTCTTCACGGCAGCAGCACTTTCCAAGAGGTCGCCATTGAAAACGACGACGATTCCCGACACCTTTTAACACGTATGCACCCGGCTTCCCTGGGTGAGGTAACTCGAGTATTTCGGTACTCACGTGGGTGTGGGCCCTAGAAACTCTTAAGTTTTAAGGGGTTAACTGGAAGTCCTCTCCGAAGTGTCCTTTTTCTTTAAAAATCTAACCGCGACTTTCCCCATAGAAGTCAACGGCGATTCGCGGCTGTGTTCTCACACTGCACGCGTCCCCCGTGGGTCCCCTGTGTCACTACCTTGGGTGGTTCCTTGGAGTCCAAGCACTTCTACAGGCTCTAGGCCTTGTGTCTAGCTCAGTCGTGGTTCTTATACCACTATTTTAGTATATGGTTTGGTACGCCCCTAGGGCTCAAACGTGTATTGTGCTAATAACTGCTGATATTTGCCTTGAAACTTATGTACTTCAAACTCTAGCCTCATAAAGAGACTAGAGGGGTGTGTTTAAGACTAAATACATATATTTTATATATATACCTGGTGTGGTCCTCTTTCATTTGGTCACTCAAGAGATTATAGACTGGTAAAACAAGCTGCTTTACATTCCTCCAAGACTTAGCCTGAAGGCTGCTCTCCATAGCTACCACTAGGATAGCTTTCACTAAAGGTTGTCTTTAACCTATCATCCATAAGGGGTTGTTTGGACTGGTGCAAGGTGCCCACTATAACTAGTGGACAGCATATGCCAGGCCAACTTCTCACATCGGGTGCTTCAGGTGCTAGGAGGGGAAGCTTGACTCTTCAGCCACGAGGACCAGGAGGCGTCAAAGACAACCAGGAGCTGGATTCAAGCATTCCCACGAAGGATGTCGAGTGCTGCAGCGTCGGAGCCCGGATTGGACACAACAAGCCTTGGCAACAGCAACCCACGAAGGAAGAGGAAAGATGCTTCGGTGCGGACCAGCAAGGTCCTGGGGACTCCCCAAGCGATGAAGAGTCAGGGCACTTCTGGAGCAACCAGGAAAGCCCAATTGAAGTACAGTTGTCCTTCTCAGGGACCCACAAGTCGACGGACAAGGGATCGCGAAGGGACCTCAAGAGGAATCACAAAATGGTGGCCCACGGGTCACTCTGAGTGGATAGGCCAGCAATCTTCGGTGAATTCACTGCTCGGGGTCAGGGCTACAAGTAACCCAAAGCACAGCCTCTAGGATCGACAAGAAGCATATGCACTTGCAAATGTGCACGGTGCCCAGGGGTTCCGGTTCCACGGTACCCACGAGGGCTACGGGTCTCAGCTTTGCTGGGGACTCGGGTCAGCCTCTGGGAAGTCTGGAAACCGACCTCCTGGGTTGCAAAGTCGTCGGCGTCCGGCGGGAGCTTCGGAGATGCAGACCGGGCAGATGCGTCTTTGGTGCCTGCCAAGCAGGGGAGTAAGTCCTTTACTCCAAGGGAGATTCTTCAGTCATCTAGTCGTGTATATCGTCGAAGTTCCAGGATTTCTGTATCAGAGTTTCGTCAAGGTGTAATCTAAAGTCCTGTAGTCAGGGGTTCCTTCTTTATACCCAAGGAAGGGGTTGGACTAACTCTGGGGACCCACCTATGGGAGGGTTTGGAAAGTGGGGTGGCTACACCCATTTCCTTTGTCCAGTTTCGCACCAGAGCAGGGGCTGGTAGCCCCTGCAACCGGTTTGAACTGGACTATGCACAGGGACACCAAATGTGCCCCCAGTGCAGGACTTCAAAGCACTCTTGGAGTGCACCCACCCCCAATCCACTAAGGCCTGTCTGGGAGGTGGTAACACCTCCCTGTGACAAGAAACCTATTGTCCAGGCCTCCCCTGCCGGAGTTTCGGTCAGCAGCAGGAGGCCAGACTTCTGTCTGTGGCTGGCAGCATCCATTTTGTGATGCCAGGGCTCTGTTAGCTGGTACTGGGTATACCGGTGCTGTCATGTCTCTCCCTCTAGAAGGGTGGGATCATACTCCCACACCAGTTACTGGTGTGGGGGTATGATTACAAGGTATTTGACACCAAACACGACATGTTTCCGTGCAGCCATCCCAAAGTTAGCATTTACCGCGAGGTTATAATGCACTTAAGAGTATATGGTCAGGCTGCCTCACAGACAACCCCGGAGGATAGATTCCGAAGGCTGCAGAGGGGCTCTGCTCATGCATGGGCACCCTCTCACACAAAACCAGGCACCCTGCCTTCAGGATTGATAAGGCCTGCCATAGGAGTGACTGATAGGTTTATATGTGCAGTGATAGGGTGAGATATAGTGAACCTATATCTCGGTAAGGGGTGCAGGCAGCACCTCACACAGGCTGCTGTAGCAGTCCTGTGGTGTCATTTTGGAAGGCTGCTCAGGGGTGGCATAATACATGCTTCAGCCCCTGGTAGGCCCCTGGGGTACCTATGCCCTGGGTACATAGTATACCATATACTAGGGACTTATAAGGGCACCCCAGAATCCAATCTGTGGTGTACCTAAGGTACAGCGAATCAATTTGGAGAGGAAGCAGCTAGGCTGGGGTCCTGGATAGCAGGGCCCCAGCCAGACTTAAGTCGAAAAACAGTGAAACATCAGCAAAAAGTGGGGGTAACCATAAGAAGCAGATTCTACTCTCCTACACACCCACCCCCCCCCAAACACAGGGACATTAAACTAACCTTGACCAGTTGAATCTTCATGTTCTAAGTGGAAATATCTGGAGAGTCCATCTGCATTGGCATGGCTACTCCCAGGTCTATGTTCCACTGTATAGTCCATCCTCTGTAGGGAAATGGACCACCTCAAAAGTTTGGGGTTTTCATCCTTCATCTGTTTTAGCCATAAGAGGGGCTTATGGTCTGTCTGAACAATGAAGTGAGTGCCAAACAAGTATGGCCTCAACTTCTTCAGAGCCCAAACCACAGCAAAGGCCTCCCTCTCAATGGCTGACCAACATTTCTCTCTGGGGGGGGTCAGCCTTCTGCTAATAAAAGCTACTGGCTGATCCTGACCTTCATCATTCAACTGTGACAGTACAGCCCCTACCACCAACTCAGATGCATCAGTTTGCACAATTAACCTCTTGGAGTAATCAGGACTCTGCAGAATGGGAGCAGTGCACATGGCCTGCTTTAGGTCATCAAATGCCTTTTGACAGCTAACTGTCCACTGAACCTTTTTGGGCATTTTCTTAGAGGTAAGGTCATTCAATGGGGTCACTATGGATCCATAACCTTTTACAAATCTTCTGTAGTACCCAGTCAGGCCCAAGAAGGCTCTCACCTGAGTCTGGGTAGTGGGAGCAACCCAGTCCATTAGGGTCTGGATTTTGCTCTGCAATAGGTGAACCTGACCCCCACCTACAAGGTGGCCCAGGTACACAACCTGACTCTGCCCTATCTGCACTTAGTAGCCTTGATAGTTAGGCCTGCTTTTTGCAGGGTCTCCAAAACATTCCTTAGGTGGACCAGGTGATCCTCCCAGGTGGAGCTAAAGACAGCAATATCATCTAGATATGCTGCACTATAGTCTTCCAGACCTGTAAGGACTGTATTCACCAACCTTTGGAAAGTGGCAGGTGCATTCTTCAAACCAAAGGGCATCACCACAAATTGATAATGCCCACTAGGGGTAGAAAATGCTGTCTTTGGCTTTGCATCATCAGCTAGACTGATCTGCCAGTAGCCAGCTGTCAAGTCAAATGTGCTCAGAAACTTGGCTGAGGCCAAAGTATCTATAAGCTCATCTGCCCTTGGGATGGGATGGGCATCAGTCCTAGTGACTGCATTGAGACCCCTGTAGGCCACACAAAACCTAATTTCTCACTTGCCATCTTTGGTGTGAGGTTTAGGCACAAGGACTACTGGACTAGCCCAAGGGCTCGGACTCCTCTCTTGGATATACTTAGCCCTATCCTAGAATCCAGCCTCGTTGGCCCTGATTTCACGATTCTAGGTGATTTTAATTATCACTTAGAAAAACTAGCTGACAACAATACGACCGTACTGGTTGACGCTATGGCCAGTTTCGGCCTAGATCAGATTGTCAAACAGGATACACATGTGGCCGGGCATACGTTGGACGGGATTTTCTCCTCCAACTCCAACCTTGAAATTGATGAAATAATACCTGTTCCTTGGTCAGACCACAAAGCTATCTTGTTCTCTGCAACTATAGGTCAGGGGCAGCAACCTCGTACAAATGAGCATTGTGAGAAGTTGGCCTGGCATATGCTGTCCACTAGTTATAGTGGGCACCTTGCACCAGTCCAAACAACCCCTTATTGATGATAGGTTAAAGACAACCTTTATTGAAAGCTATCCTAGTGGTAGCTATGGAGAGCAGCCTTCAGGTTAAGTCTTGGAGGAATGTAAAGCAGCTTGTTTTACCAGTCTATAATCTCTTGAGTGACCAAATGAAAGAGGTCCACACCAGGTTTATATATAAAATATATGTATTTAGTCTTAAACACACCCCTCTAGTCTCTTTATGAGGCTAGAGTTCGAAGTACATAGTTTACAAGTCAGTTATCAACAGTAATAGCACAAATACACGTTTGAGCCCTAGGGGCGTACCAAACCATATACCAAAAAAGTGGTATAAGAACCACGACTGAGCTAGACACAAGGCCTAGAGCCTATAGTAGTGCTTGAACCCCAAGGAACCACCCAAGGTAGTGACACAGGGGACCCACGGGGGACGCGTGCAGTGTGAGAACACAGCCGCGAATCGCCGTTGACTTCTATGGGGAAAGTCGCGGTTAGATTTTTAAAGAAAAAGGACACTTTGTAGAGGACTTCCAGTTAACCCCTTAAAACTTAAGAGTTTCTAGGGCCCACACTCACGTGAGGACCGAAATACTTGAGTTACCTCATCCAGGGAAGCCGGGTGCATACGTGTTAAAAGGTGTCGGGAATCGTCGTCGTTTTCAATGGCGACCTCTTGGAAAGTGCTACTGCTGTGAAGAGGAAGAGTGTCCGGTGCGATCCAAGCCTGAATCGAGGAAGAGGAAGACCTGAAAGCAGAGGGGACAGAGTCTGGGTCACTAGCCAGTGACCAGGGGCACGATAGTCGAATACCCTCAGATGTCTGGTGCTTCAGGTGAGTTGACGGGTGCCTTGACTCTTCAGCCACGAGGTCCAGGAGGCGTCGACGACAACCAGGAGCTGGAATCGAGCTGTCCCACAAAGTCTGTCGAGTGCTGCGGTGTCAGCGACCAGATTAGACGCAACAAGCCTTGGCAACGGCAAGTCACGGGGAAACAAAGAAAAGGCTGCGGTGCAGACCAGCAAGATCTGAGGGACTCACCCAGCAAGGGTAAGTCAGGGCACTTCTGGAGCAACCAGAAAAACCCAAGCAATTGAAGAGTTGCCTTCGTGGGGACCCACTAGCCAATGGACTAGAGATCGCGAAGGAGCCTCGAGCGGTCGCACTTGGAGCTGGCCCACGGGACACTCGTGGAGTGTAGGCCAGTGATCTTTGCTGCAGTTGGTGCTCGGGGCTAGGGTGGCTCGGAACCCAAAGCACGGCTTCGAGAGATGTCAGGAAGTCGGTGCACTTGCAAATGTGCTCGGTGTCCAGGGGTCACGGTTCCACGTTACCCACGATAGCTACGGGCCTCAGCTTTGCTGGGGTCTCAGGGCAACCTTGGGGAAGTCTGGAAATCCACCTCTGGTGATGCAAAGACTTCGGCGTCCGGCAGGAGCTTCAGTGATGCAGACCGGACAGATGCTTCGTTGGTGCCTGCCAAGCAGGGGAGTCACTCCTTGACCCCAAGGGAGATTCTTCAGTCCTCTAATCTTGATGTAGAGCGGCGAAGGTCCAGGATTCAGCTACAGAGTTTCGTCCAGGGATATCTAAAGTCCTGTTGCCAGGGTTCCCTTACTTATACTAAGGAAAGGGGTTGGACTAACTCTGGGGACCCACCTATGGGAGGGTTTGGAAAGAGGGATGGCTACACCCATTTCCTTTGTCCAGTTTTGCGCCAGAGCAGGGGCTGGCAGCCCCTGCAACCGGTTTGAACTGGGGTATGCACGAGGACACCAAATGTGCCCCCAGTGCAGGACTTCAAAGCACTCTTGGAGTGCACCCACCCAGCCCCAATCCACTAAGGCCTGTCTGGGAGGTGGTCACACCTCCCTGAGACAGGAAACCTATTGTCCAGGCCTCCCCTGCCGGAGTTTCGGTCAACAGCAGGAGGCCAGACTCGTGTCTGTGGCTGCAGCATCCATTTTGTGATGCCAGGGCTCTTTAAGGTTTTTACCGGGTATACCGGTGGGGACATGTCTCTCCCTCTAGAAGGGTGGAATTCTACCCCCACCGCCAGGACGGCGGGGGGTAGGATTCCAAGGTGTTTGACACCAAACACGACATGTTTCCGTTCAGCCAGTCCAAAGTTAGCATTTTACAGCGAGGTTATAATGCACTTAAGAGTATATGGTCAGGCTGCACCACAGACAACCCCGGATAGGAGATTCCGAGGGCTGCAGAGGGGCTCTGCTCATGCATGGGCACCCTCTCACATATAACCAAGCACCCTGCCTTCAGGATTGATCAGGCCTGCCATAGGGGTGACTGATAGGTTTCTATGTGCAGTGATAGGTGAGATATAGTGAACCTATATCTCTGTAAGGGGTGCATGCACCACCTTACTCAGGCTGCAGTAGCAGTCCTGAGGTGTCATTTTGGAGGGCCTTCCAGGGGTGGCACAATACATGCTTCAACCCATGGTAGGCCTCTGGGGTACCTATGCCCTGGGTACATAGTATACCATATACTAGGGACTTATAAGGGCACTCAGAATCCAATCTGTGATGTACCTAAAGTACAGGGAATCAATTTATAAGAGAAAGCAGATAGGCTGGGGACCTGAATAGCAAGTTCCCAGCCAAACTAAGTCAAAAACCATCAAAACACCAGAAAAAAGTGGGGGCAACCATGTAGTCAGATTCCACCTTCCTACAAGCATACGCTAGTCACCTACCAGGACTGGGCCAATATAGATGCCCCTATGCTACAGGAATTATGTACTAGGACTAAACCAGAATTGGCGCCGAACAGCAACGTGGCCGTAGATAGGCTCTGTTCATGGATCAAGTCAGCAGTCAATATTGCAGCCCCCACAAAAAGCAACTTTGTTTCTAGGAGGAAAAATCCGTCAGAACCATGGTTCTCGGAAAAACTTAGGACACAAAAACAAATCTGCAGAAGAGCCGAAAGGAAATGGAGAATTAACTATGACCAAGATAGGAAAAGGGAATACGCACAAACACTGGCGGAATACAAAAAACTGATCATAGGGGAAAAAAGCAATTATTACACACAAAAAATAAGTGAGGCCAAGAACTCTTGCAAGGAGCTTTTCGCCACAGTTAAAAAAACTAGCGAATCCTTCCGCTGTAAAACAAATGGAAAGTAGTACAGAACTATGCAACACTCGGACAGTTCTTTGTAGATAAAGTCACATCAGTTTATGAATCTTTTAAGAACAATAATAAGGCCAGGAATTTAGCCCATCACGCTAAGCAGGGCATGGTTACTACCACTCCCACTACTGGGTTCTGCTTCTTATCTCCCCCAGCAGAACAAATCAGTCTGGCGGTAAGGAACATTAGGTCCGGGGGTCCTACCGACCCTTGTCCACCTAAAGTGATGCACATATTCTCAGAAATTCTTAGCGAACAACTAGCTCTGGTGTTCACGGAGATAATCCAGTCAAGTTATTTCCCAGACGCATGGAAAACAGCATCAGTGCTCCCACTTTAAAAAAAAGCTAATCTGGATCCAAAACAACCCAGCAGCTACCGGCCTATATCCAGAATCCCATTTCCAGCCAAAGTTTTTGAAAAACTGCTTAATAACCAACTGACAGAATTTATAGCATCTAAAAACTTTTTAGACCAATCACAATATGGCTTCAGGGAAGAGCATGGAACAGAAACTGCATTGGTCATGGCAGCAGAGGGACTCAGGAGTATTTTGGACGCAGGAGGGAAGGCCGCCTTGATTCTATTGGATCTCTTGGCGGCCTTCGACACTGTGACCCACGAGATACTCTGTGCTCGCCTAGCAGAATTGGGGCTTCAAGTCTCTGCACTCATGCTGATGCAATCTTTTCTAAAAGACAGATCATTCTCGGTCAAATTGGGAGATTTTACATCCGAATCTTTTAAATCTCCCTGCGGAGTGCCGCAGGGCTCTTCCCTGAGCCCCACGCTTTTTAATGTTTATGTTGCTCCTCTGGCAGAGATCATTAGGCAGTGTGGGTTTCTTCCGGTATCGTATGCGGACGACACCCAAATAGTGGTGTCAGTTGCAGGCAATATGGAGGAAACAGCCGAGCGATTCATTGACTGCATGTTACAGGTAGATCAGTGGATGCAGCTAAACTGCCTGAAGTTGAACGGTGATAAAACCGAGGTTATGCTGTTGGGATCAAAGACGGACTTTTGGTCTCCCAACTGGTGACCGGACAGCTTGGGCGTCTGCCCAAAACCAGTGGACAAGGTTAAAAATCTAGGAGTCATATTTGACAATAAACTGACGTTTGATGCCAGATAAACAACCTCTCCTCGAGCATCTGTTATATCTTAAAGATGATTAGAAGAGTCTGCCCATTCATTCCCCTCGATTCACGCAAAACGCTGGTCAAGGCATTGGCCCTGTCCAGACTGGACTATGGCAACGCCTTGTATGTAGGTATCCAAGCCCAACATCTCTCAAAACTTCAGCGTCTGCAGAATGCTGCTGCAAGGCTGGTCCTTGACATTCCCAGATCTGAGCCGGTTGGACATAGACTGAGGGCCCTTCATTGGTTACCCATGGAAAAAAGGATTATGTTTAAATCATTGTGCCTGGCCTTCAAAGCCTTGCATGGGTCAGGACCACAGTTCTTGAGAACACACCTGAAGTGGTACGTGCTGACCAGAAGTCTGAGATCAGCCCACACAAAACGTCTACAAGTCCCTAGGTTTAAGCAGGTGAGGTGGGGAGCGAGAAGCTTTCTGTTGCGGACGGCCAAAAACTGGAATCTCCTCCCGATTGCGATAACAAGGAGTCCTTTACTCTTGCTCTTCAGAAAAGCCGTAAAAACGTGGCTTTTCACCTGTTAATGCAGCACATTTCTCTCTCTAGGAATCCTCTGTGTATCGGACCCAGCGCCAAGACGCCTTCTGGCAATCGCGCGCTTTATAAATTTCTAATCAAATCAAAGGGCTATCTGAGGGTTCAATTACTCCCAAATCCAACATCTTTTGGACTTCTGTCCGGATACAGTGCCTGACATGATCAGGTTGCCTGTAAATCTTATTTTTAACAGGCAGACTGTCCCCAGTGTCCACTTCATGAGTGCACCAGGTGGTCTGACTTGGAGTCAGAGAGAACATATGTCTGAACTGGCTGAGAACTTTTCTGCAGTCAGTTTGCTGCTGGACAGTAAGGCTGCCTGCCAAGGCTACATCATCTACTGATCCATCATCCAGGTTCTGAGAGAGCAGGTCAGGGAGTGGGTCACTCTCTTCCTCCTGTCCCTCATCAGTAGCCATGAGCAAGCCCATGTCTGCCCTGTCAACATATGGTTTCAGTCTGTTGACATGGAGTACCCTATGGGGACTCCTGGGAGTTCCAAGGTCTACCAAGTAGGTAACCTCTCCCTTCTCTTCATCAATTGTATGAGGGCCACTCCACTTATCTTGGAGGGCTGCTGGGGCCACAGGCTCCAACACCCACACTTTCTGCCCTGGCTGGTAAACAGTCAGCACAGCCTTTTGGTCATTCCAGGCCTTTTGCAATTCCTGGCTAGCCTCAAGGTTTTTAGTTGCCTTTTTCATATACTCTGCCATCCTGGAGCGGAGACCAAGTACATAGTCCACTATGTCCTGTTTAGGGGTTTGAGAGGCAACTCCCATCCCTCCTTCACCAGACACAAAGGACCCCTAACAGGATGGCCAAACAAAGTTCAAAAGGGCTGTAACCAACCCCTTTTGAGGCATCTCCCTGTAGGCAAATAAAAGGCAGGGCAAAAGGATGTCCCATCTGCGCCTAAGCTTTTCTGGGAGACCTTTGATCATGCCCTTTAAGGTTTTGTTGAACCTTTCAACTAAACCATTGCATTGTGGGTGATAGGGTGTGGTGAATTTATAATTCACTCCACACTCCTTCCACATTGCAGTCAAGTAACTAGACATGAAGTTTGCACCCCTGTCTGATACTACCTCCTTAGGAAAACACACCCTTGAGAATACTCCCAAGAGGGCCCTTGCCACCACAGGTGCTGTGGTGGTCCTAAGTGGGATTGCTTCTGGGTACCTAGTGGCATGGTCCACCACCAGCAGGATAACTCTGTGCCCAGAGGCTGTCTGAGGATCCATGGGACCAACTATATCAATGCCCACCCTCTCAAAGGGAACCCCCACCACAGGTAGTGGTATCAGGGGGGCCTTTGTGGTTCCACCTGCCTTCCCACTGGCTTGGCAGGTGACACAGGAGCGACAAAACTCCTTGGTGTCTTCAGACATGTGGGGCCAATGAAAGTGAGGAACAATTCTGTCCCAAGTCTTGTTTTGGCCCAGGTGACCTGCTAGAGGAATATCATGGGCTAGTGTCAATAGGAAGCCCCTAAACTTCAGAGGTATTACCAACCTCCTGGAAGCACCAGGCTTGGGGTCTCTGCTCTCTGAATATAGGAGTTCATCATCCCAATATATTTTATGGGTGCCACTAGCATTCCCAGCAGCCTCATCAGCAGCTTGCTTTCTGAGGGTTTCAAGAGAGGGGCAGCTTTGCTGCTCCTGGCTCAGATCTGCCCTGGAAGGGCCCCCTGTCCCCAAGAACTCAACCTGATCAGGTTCAAGCTCCTCTGGGACAGTTCCTTCTTCAGGCCTGAGATCATCTTCCTCAAAAGACTGATCTGCTTCCTGAGCCAAGGGGGAAGGCACTGCCTTAACCCTACTGCTCCTCCTCTTGGGAGGCACCTGGTCCATTCTTCCAGAATCCAGGGCCTGTTCAGTGTTAGACTTTTTGGCCTGTGACCTGGTCACAGCAAATACATGTGCAGGGATCCCTAGCATTTCTGCATGTGTCCTGAGCTCCACTTCTGCCCAAGCTGAAGTTTCTAGATCATTACCAAGCAAGCATTCAACAGGGAGGTCTGCACTTAGCACAACTTTCTTGAGGCCAGTTACCCCTCCCAAGGAGAAATTAACAACTGCCAAGGAATGGTCTGTCCTGACATTGCTAGCATTGGTCACTTGGTACATTTCACCAAGTATAATCTGCCCAGGAGCCACAAGATCTTTTGTCACCATTGTGACACTTGCTCCTGTGTCCCTGAATGCCAAAGCCTCTTTTCCATTTATCAAAGGCTGCTGTCTGTATTTGCCCAAGTTACTGGGACTCACAAAGGAGGACATGTCCATGCCTCCATCACAGACCAGGACAGCCTGAGTTGGAACTCTGACTAGGCCAGAGCCCATCTCAGAACCCAGGGTTAACCCTACTACACCCTTATTCTGAGAACCACCAATTGTAGCTGCACTAGAGGGAACAGTTGCCTTAGGGGCAATGGTGGCTGGAGTTGAGTCTTTGGACTTTGTACAGTCACTTGTCCAATGGGTTTTCTGTTTACAGACTTTACACCATGGTTTCTTTTGGCCTTTTCCTTTGTTAGATTGGGACTCCCCCCCCAGATGAAGATTTTTGGGGACCTTGAGAAGACTTCTGCTCTTTACCCTTTTCCCCACCCTTGTCAGAGTTCTTAGAATCTTGCTTCTTTGGGTCACCACCTTGGTTCTGAACCTTCTGCCTCACCCTGGTTCTGACCCATTTGTCTGCCTTCTTTCCCAATTCTTGGGGAGAGGTCAGATCAGAGTCCACCAGGTACTGATGCAACAGCTGATTTTGACAATTATTAAGGATCTGCTCCCTCATAATTAAGTTGTACAATTCTTTGAAATCACACACCTTACTGTCAAGTAACCAGCCCTCCAGAGCCTTAGTAGCACAATCTACAAAGTCCACCCAGTCTTGATTCTGTGCCTTTTGGGTATCTCTGAACTTTATCCTATACTGTTCAGTGGTTAGGCCAAACCCCTCAATCAGTGCACTTTTCAAGATTTGGTAATCATCAGCATCCTCTTCTCTTACAGTGAGGAGCTTATCTCTACCTTTGTCTGCAAAGGTGAGCCACAAGATTGCTGCCCACTGCTCCTGGGGGACCCTCTGAACTTTACAGGCCCTTTCCAGTGCAGTAACCCATTTGTGGATGTTATCCCCACTCTGGTAGGGAGGGACACTCTTGCTTAGGTTTCTATGGTCATAAGACCTTTCCCTAGCACTAGGGAAGTTGCTGCCACCATGGGACTCTAGTCCCAATTTTCTTCTAGTTTTCTGAAGCTATAGGGACTCCCTTTCTAAAGCCAACTGCTCTCTTCTGATTCTAAGCTGAGCTTCTTCATACTTGAGCAGTCTCTCTTTCCTCTCATTTATTTTATTTATTTATCATTTATACCGCGCGACGAATCATCCCCACAGGGATCTCTCGGCGCTTTTGGCTACACAGTGCTAAAGACTAGGACAAAATTGCGGATTTAGAACACCCAGGTTTTTAACTGCTTCTTGAACTGCCCCAAGCTTGCGCAGGCACGTAGCTCATCCGGCAGGCGGTTCCAATGGAGCGGGGCTAGATGTGAAAAGCGCGCCTCCCATTTTGACTTTCCTGATTTTACAGGGACGTAGTAAATTACGATTGCTAGATCTCAATAAACGGGCAGGTATATAGGAAACTAACTTCTTCCTTAGGTAGACCGGGCCGATGCCCTGCTGTGCTTTAAACACCGACGTCAAAAGCTTAAACACTGCTCTCTTCCTCATGGGCAGCCAGTGTAGTTGTTGCAAAAGAGGACGGGAGGGGGTACGTACTGGTTTGTTGAGGACCAGTCGGGCTGCTGTATTTTGCACTACCTGTAGCCTAGACGCAAGGTCCTCCCTAATTCCTACTAGTAGTGCGTTCCCATAGTCCAGTCTACTAACTAGTAATGCCTGTACTAGGGTCTTTCTGGCCTCCAAAGGGATCCAAGGAAAAATCTTCCTCAGCATCCGCATGATGCCAAAGCATGTGCCCGATACTGACTTCACGTGTTCCTCCATCGAAAGCTTATTATCAAACAGGATACCCATATTCCGTGCCTGAGTGGTTGGATTGGGTGCCTCCCCCAATTCCTCCGGCCACCAGTCCGACGACCATAATTCCGTCGCCTTTCCAAACAGAAGGATCTCCGTCTTATTGGAGTTGAGCTGCAGAAAATTCTCGCTCATCCAAGCGGCAATTTTCACCATGCAGGATTTAAACTTTGCTCTGGCTTTTACTGGGTCCGTCTCGATGGGGATTATCACCTGCGTGTCATCCGCATACGAGATTGTCTCAAAACCGCAAGATTTTATGATGGAGGCCAGCGGTGCCACATAGATGTTGAATAATGTGGGACTTAAGATGGATCCCTGTGGGACCCCCTTGTCTACTGCGGTGGTCTGAGAGACGAATGTGTCTAATTGGACACATTGTGCTCTATTGTTAAGAAAGCTCTGCAGCCACATCCAAGCCAAGCCAAAGCCAATGAGAGGATTCCCTCCTATGAGAGGAAACAGAGGTCCCTATTGAGGTGTCAGAATGGTTAGACTCCTGAGAAGGAGATCTTGACCTTCTAGGCACACTTTCAACTCTCCCTGGTGGGATAAAGAGGGGGCCATTGTGGCCATCCTCCTCCTCTGCAGGGGAAGCTGGATTTCCCAGGTTAAGATCAGTGTCATCTTCCTGGTCAGCTTCTAAGGTCAGGTCATGGTTATCTTCACCCCTTGGCCCTTCCTCATCTGCTGCCCCACCCACTCTGCCTACCCCTTCAGACCCTGAGGGCCTTCTGAGATCATCCAACAGCAGTACCTCTATGAGGCGTTGGGTGTTTGCACTTTTTCCTGTCTTCAATTTCCTAGTACTACATAATACTCTCAATTCCAAGAATGGGAGGTTGTCATACTTGGATGGTAGAAGCCCATTGGCTTCTGGCAGGGACCCACTGGTTCCTGGCCTTGAAGACATCACTAGTGAGGTGTGGTGTATGCACTACCTACCCTAGTGTGGCCTACTAAACTCTCTTGAGTTGTAGAAAGGGTGTGCTAAGCCCTTGACACACAACTCTAAGTTCAGTAGAACTTACTGTAATTTTAAGCTTGAATTATATGTACCTCAGGTACCTTTAGTGGTTTTCAGTTAGTCACTCACTTGAGATTATCTGGTAAAACAAAGGCAAGCTTGAATCCAACCGCTGCACACCAATGTGAGAAGTTGGCCTGGCATATGCTGTCCACTAGTTATAGTGGGCACCTTGCACCATTCCAAACAACCCCTTATTGATGATAGGTTTAAGACAACCTTATTTGAAAGCTATCCTAGTGATAGCTATGGAGAGCAGCCTTCAGGCTAAGTCTTGAAGGAGTGTAAAGCAGCTTGTTTTACCAGTCTATAATCTCTTGAATGGCTAAATGAAAGGAAACCACACCAGGTATATATATAAAATATATGTATTTATTTCTAAAGACACCTTACTAGTCTCTTTATGAGGCTAGAGGTCAAAGCACATGTGTTACACTTCAAATATCACAGTAAATTAGCACAATATACGATAGGCCCTATAGGCGAACCAAACCATATATTAAGAAAGTGGTATAAGAACCACAACTTGACTAGACACAAGGCCTAGAGCCTGTAGAATCGCTGGGACCCCAAGGAACCACCCAAGGTAGTGACACAGGGGACCCACGGGGGACGTGTGCAGTGTGTGAACACAGCCGAGAACTCCGTTAGCTTCTATGGGGAAAGTCGCGGTTAGAGTTTTAAAGTTTAGGGACACTTAAGAGTGGACTAGGAACAAACCCTTTTGGACTTAGATGGTTCTAGGGCCAACACCCACGGGAGCACTGGAGTACTCGTGTTACCTCACCCAGGGAAGCCGGGTGCATAGGTGTCAAATGGTGTCGGGTCGCGTCGTCGTTTTCAATGGCAGCTTGCTGAAAAGTGCTGCTGCCGGGAAGAGGAGAAGTGTCCGAAGAGATCCAAGCCTGGATCGAAGATGTGAAGAACCTGAAAGCAGAGGGGACAGAGTCTGGGTCACTTGCCAGTGACCAGGGGCACGATAGTCGAATGCCCACCGATGTCGGGTGCTTCAGGTGCTTGGAGGGGAAGCTTTACTCTTCAGCCACGAGGACCAGGAGGCGTCGAAGACAACCAGGAGCTGGATTCTAGTTGTCCCACAAAGGATGTCGAGTGCTGCAGCGTCGGTGCCCGGATTGGACACAACAAGTCTTGGCAACAGCAACCCATGCAGGAAGAGGAAAGATGCTTCGGTGCGGACCAGCAAGGTCCTGGGGACTCCCCAAGCGATGGAGCATCAGGGCACATCTGGAGCAACCAGGAAAGCCCAATTGAAGTACAGTTGTCCTTCTCAGGGACCCACAAGTCGACGGACAAGGGATCGCGAAGGGACCTCGAGAGGAATCACAAATGGCAGCCCACGGGTCACTCGGAGTGGGTAGGCCAGCAATCTTCGGTGGATTCACTGCTCGGGGTCAGGGCTACAAGTAACCCAAAGCACAGCCTCTAGGATTGACAAGAAGCATATGCACTTGCAAATGTGCACGGTGTCCAGGGGTTCCGGTTCCACGGTACCCACAAGGGCTACGGGTCTCAGCTTTGCTGGGGACTCGGGTCAGCCTCTGGGAAGTCTGGAAACCCATCTCCTGGGTTGCAAAGTCGTCGGCGTCCGGCGGGAGCTTCGGAGATGCAGACCAGGCAGATGCGTCTTTGGTGCCTGCCAAGCAGGGGAGTAACTCCTTTACTCCAAGGGAGATTCTTCAGTCATCTAGTCGTGTAGATCGTCGAAGTTCCAGGATTTCTGTATCAGAGTTTCGTCCAGGTGTAATCTAATGTCCTGTAGTCAGGGGTTCCTTCTTTATACCCAAGGAAGGGGTTGGACTAACTCTGGGGACCCACCTATGGGAGGGTTTGGAAAGTGGGGTGGCTACACCCATTTCCTTTGTCCAGTTTCGTGCCAGAGCAGGTGCTGGTAGCCCCTGCAAACGGTTTGAACTGGACTATGCACAGGGACACCAAATGTGCTCCCAGTGCAGGACTTCAAAGCACTCTTGGAGTGCACCCACCCAGCCCCAATCCACTAAGGCCTGTCTGGGAGATGGTAACACCTCCCTGTGACAGGAAACCTATTGTCCAGGCCTCCCCTGTCGGAGTTTCGGTCAGCAGCAGGAGGCCAGACTTGTGTCTGTGGCTGGCAGCATCCATTTTGTGATGCCAGGGCTCTGTTAGCTGGTACCGGGTATACCGGTGCTGTCATGTCTCTCCCTCTAGAAGGGTGGGATCATACTCCCACACCAGTTTCTGGTGTGGGGGTATGATTCCAAGGTATTTGACACCAAACACGACATGTTTCCGTGCAGCCATCCCAAAGTTTGCATTTACCGCAAGGTTATAATGCACTTAAGAGTATATGGTCAGGCTGCCTCACAGACAACCCCGGAGGATAGATTCCGAAGGCTGCAGAGGGGCTCTGCTCATGCATGGGCACCCTCTCACACAAAACCAGGCACCCTGCCTTCAGGATTGATAAGGCCTGCCATAGGGGTGACTGATAGGTTTATATGTGCAGTGATAGGGTGAGATATAGTGAACCTATATCTCGGTAAGGGGTGCAGGCACCACCTCACTCAGGCTGCGGTAGCAGTCCTGTGGTGTCATTTTGGAAGGCTGCCCAGGGGTGGCATAATACATGCTTCAGCCCCTGGTAGGCCTCTGGGGTACCTATGCCCTGGGTACATAGTATACCATATACTAGGGACTTATAAGGGCACCCCAGAATCCAATCTGTGGTGTACCTAAGGTACAGGGAATCAATTTGAGAGGAAGCAGCTAGGCTGGGGTCCTGGATAGCAGGGCTCCAGCCAGACTAAAGTAAAAAAACAGTGAAACATCAGCAAAAAGTGGGGGTAACCATAAGAAGCAGATCCTACTCTCCTACTGCGCAGTGATTAGATAAGGACATGGAACTGGCTGGGTGATTGGAGGAGTGCATGGGTAGTGACAAGGAGATGGCTGGACTGCATCAGTAGTGCTCAGGGGATTGTAGCAGTGCATGTGTTAGTGCCTGGGTCATTGCATGAGTACATGGGTACTGACTGGATGATTAGAGTACTGCAAGGAGAGTGCAAGGTGAATTTATAAGTGCTTGGGTTTTGGCGGAGTGATTGGATAAGTACATGGTGCTGGCAGGGTGATTGGAGTAGTGCATGGGTAGTGACAAGGAGATGGCTGGACTGCATCAGTAGTGCTCAGGGGATTGTAGCAGTGCATGTGTTAGTGCCTGGGTCATTGCATGAGTATGTGGGCAGTGACTGGATGATTAGAGTACTGCAAGGAGAGTGCATGGTGAATTTATAAGTGCTTGTGTTTTGGCGCAGTGATTAGATATGGACATGGAACTGGCTGTGTGATTGGAGGAGTGCATGGGTAGTGACAAGGAGATTTTATTTATTTATTTATTTGAAGAGTTTTATATAGCGCTAGCTAGACCCGGAGGTATCAGAGCGCTTTACATGAAATACAGTTTTGCATTAGTTAGTGGAGCATAGCATAACATAGAAAAAAACAAGTCCCCATAGAGAGATGGCTGGACTGCATCAGTAGTGCTCAGGGGATTGTAGCAGTGCATGTGTTAGTGCCTGGGTCATGCATAAGTACATGGGTACTGACTGGATGATTAGAGTACTGCAAGGAGAGTGCATGGTGAATTTATAAGTGCTTGGGTTTTGGGAGTGATTGGATAAGTACATGGAACTGGCTGGGTGATTGGAGAAGTGCATGGGTAGTGACAAGGAGATGGCTGGACTGCATCAGTAGTGCTCAGGGGATTGTAGCAGTGCATGTGTTAGTGCCTGGGCCATTGCATGAGTACATGGGTACTGACTGGATGATTACAGTACTGCAAGGAGAGTGCATGGTGAATTTATAAGTGCTTGTCTTTTGGCGCAGTAATTAGATAAGGACATGGAACTGGCTGGGTGATTGGAGGAGTGCATGGGTAGTGACAAGGAGATGGCTGGACTCCATCAGTAGTGCTCAGGGGATTGTATTTGTTAGTGCCTGGGTCATTGCATAAGTACATGGGTACTGACTGGATGATTAGAGTACTGCAAGGAGAGTGCATGGTGAATTTATAAGTGCTTGTGTTTTGGCGCAGTGATTAGATAAGGACATGGAACTGGCTGGGTGATTGGAGGAGTGCATGGGTAGTGACAAGGAGATGGCTGGACTGCATCAGTAGTGCTCAGGGGATTGTAGCGGTGCATGTGTTAGTGCCTGGGTCATTGCATGAGTACATGGGTAGTGACTGGATGATTACAGTACTGCAAGGAGAGTGCATGGTGAATTTATAAGTGCTTGTGTTTTGGCGCAGTGATTAGATAAGGACATGGAACTGGCTGGGTGATTGGAGGAGTGCATGGGTAGTGACAAGGAGATGGCTGGACTGCATCAGTAGTCCTCAGGAGATTGTAGCAGTGCATGTGTTAGTGCCTGAGTCATTACATGAGTACATGGGTAGTGACTGGATGATTAGAGTACTGAAAGGAGAGTGCATGGTGAATTTATAAGTGCTTGGGTTTTGGCGCAGTGATTAGATAAGGACATGGAACTGGCTGGGTGATTGGAGGAGTGCATGGGTAGTGACAAGGAGATGGCTGGACTGCATCAGTAGTGCTCAGGGGATTGTAGCAGTGAATGTGTTAGTGCCTGGGTCATTGCATGAGTATATGGGTAGTGACTGGATGATTAGAGTACTGCAAGGAGAGTGCATGGTGAATTTATAAGTGCTTGGGTTTTGGCGGAGTGATTGGATAAGGACATGGAACTGGCTGGGTGATTGGAGGACTGCATGGGTAGTGACAAGGAGATGGCTGGACTGCATCAGTAGTGCTCAGGGGATTGTAGCAGGGCATGTGTTAGTGCCTGGGCCATTGCATAAGTACATGGGTACTGACTGGATAATTAGAGTGCTGCAAGGAGAGTGCATGGTGAATTTATAAGTGCTTTAGTTTTGGCGGAGTGATTGGATAAGTACATTGTATTGTATTGTAATTGCATTTATATAGCGCTTACTACCCCTGACGAGGCGTCGAAGCGCTTTTCGGCGAGTAGCACGCTACTCCGGGACCCATAGAGGATTAGTGTTGAATTAGTATAGTGAAACATGCAAGTACATTTTAAGTGGTGGATAGGTTAGTCAGTTATTTGGATTTGGAATGATAGCAGAAGGATAGAGGAGGAAAAAAGTTTGTATTTATATAGCGCTTGTTACCCCTGATGGGGTGTTGAAGTACGCTACTCCGGAAGCCCATAAAGGATTAGTGGTGAATTAATATGGTGAAATATGAAAGTAATTTCAGTGGTGGATATTAGTCAGTTATTTGGAGTGAGAAGGATAGCGGAGGGATAAAAAGGGAAGAAAGGTTTGCATTCATATAGCACTTGTTACCCCTGATGGGTGTTGAAGCGCTTTTCTGGCGAGTAGCATGCCACTCCGGAACCCATTAAGGATTAGTGTTGAAAATTAGTATAGTAAAATATGAAGTAATTTGAGTAGTGGATATGCTATTCAGTTATTTGGGTAGAGAAGGGTAGGTGGCGGGATAGAAGAGGGAAAGAGGTTTGTATTTATATAGCGCTTGCTACCCCTGATGGGGTTTTGAAGCGCAAGTAGCACGCTACTCTGGAACCCATAAGTATTAGTGTTGAATTAGTATGGTGAAACATGAAAGTAATTTTAGTGGTGGATATGTTAGTCAGTTATTTGGATTGAGAAGGGTTGGGGAGGGTAGAAAAGAGAAAAGGTTTGCATTTATATAGCGCTTGTAACCCTGATGGGGTGTTGAGACGCTTTATTGGCGAGTAGTACGCTACTCTGGAACCCATAAAGGATTAGTGGTGAATTAGTATAGTTGAATATGGAATTTGAGAATTGAACATGTTAGTCTGTTAATTTTGATTGAAAAGGATAGTGGAGGGATAAAAGAGTGAATTTTTTTTAATTTTATTTTTTAGGTCTTAGCGGTAGGAGGCGGCGGCTTTTGGATGAGTAAAAGAGAGTTTTGGAGGGGAGGAGTCAGAGGGAAGAGTTTAGAAAGGTTTGTTTTAGGGGATCGGTATAGTAAAGAGGTGTCAGATGATGCAAGGAGGGGTAGAGTAGGAGAGAGTCTAGAAAGGGTTATTTTGGGGATCATAGTAGTGGTTTGGGATAAATTAGAGTGTGGATGTAGAGGATATATTGATAAATGTATAGGATGAGAGATAGGGTAGTGCATTGGAAAGAGTAGTAGAGAGAAGTTTGAGAGGATTCAAGAGGTTGGGCTAGAAGATATATTGAGAGAAATATAGGCTGAGAAATAGGGTAGTGCCTTGGAAATGCTAAATTAGAAGAAAGTGATAAATATATAGATCCATAAGTACATTGAAAGTATATAGATACATAAAGGAGGTAAGTATATGTAGATTAAAGATATTGATAGAGGCACAGGATGAGAAATAGGGTAGCGCATTGGATATGCTTTTTCAGGAGAAAAGTAACAGAGACACAGATCCAAGTACATGGAAGGTACATAGATGCACAATGGAAGTAAGTACATGTAGACCAAAGATGATTTTTATTTATTTATTTATTATTATTATTTTTTCTCCTCTCAACAACATAATTATTCTACATGTTTATACAAAGCAATACACAAAGATAGGTACATGTCTATAGTGAAAACAAATGCTTATATACAGAGGGATATGCTGTAAATTTCTGTTTGCGTATGGTGCTTATGTGGGGAAGAGCCAATTCTTGAGTAGTTTTCTGAAAATAAGTTGGTTGTCGGTGGATCTTATGTTGGGGGTAAAGAGTTCCATAGTTTGGCTGCTTGAACAGAGAAGGATGTGCCACCCATGGTTTTTTTCTTGTATCTTGGGATTTTGAGGCGAGATGCTCCTTTAGAGCGGAGGTTCCTCTGTTGAATGTGTTTGGTGATTTTATTCCTGATGAAGAGCGGTCCCATTCCATGTATTGCTTTGTGGGTGATACAAAGCAGCTTGAACGTGGATCTTCTGGCAACCGGTAACCAATGCAGGGCTTTCAAGGCAGGGGAGATGTGGTCTTGCGGTTTGATATGCAAGAGTAGTCTGGCAGCCGAGTTCTGAATCCGTTGTAGTCTTTTCATGGTTGTTAAAGGTGATCCATGGTAGAGGCTATTGGCGTAATCGAGTTTGGACAGAACAAGGGAGATGGTAGCTTGGACCTTGTGTGGAAATCCCAAATGAGGGAAAATTCGTCGCAGCGTTTTTATAGTGACAAAGCTTGATCTTGCTAGTTTGTCCACTTGGGCATTCATCGACAGCTTGGAATCCATAGTCATTCCGAGGTTTCTTACTTCCTTTGATACTTTAGGTGGTGATCCAGTTCATTAGGCCATGCGGCAAGCGGGTTGTAATGTTTCCAATCGCCACACGTGAGTATTTCCGTTTTTGAAGTATTCAATTTGAGATGGCTCCAAGTCATCCACTGATCCACGGCTCTGAGACAGCTGAAAATTGGTGATTTTCCAATGTCTTTGGGGCATTCCAGTTGAAGTAGTATTTGCGTGTCATCTGCATAGTTATAGCACGTGAGGTGAAATTGATTGATCAGTACTGGTAATGACTTCATGTAAATGTTGAAAAGCATGGGCGAGATGATAGAACCTTGAGGGACCCCTGCTTTTGTGGAGTACGGTTTGGACGAGAAAGGTGGGGTATGGATGACATTAGTTCTGTTTTGAAGGTAGGACGCGATCCAGTCTAGAGCTGTTCCCTCTATGCCGACTTCATAGAGTCTTTGTTTCAGAGTGTCATGGTCAACCGTATCAAAGGCAGCCGAGAGGTCCAAGAGGAGTAACGCAGCAACTCCGTTGCGGTCAACTGTATTTTTCAGGTCATCCCAGATGGCAAGGAGGGCAGATTCAGTGCCTCTTCCCGGACGGAATCCTGTTTGGAAGTCTGAAAGTATGTCATTCTCTTCAATGAATTGTGACATCTGGGCGAACGCTGCTCTTTCTATCAGTTTGCCCAGGAAAGGTCCATTTGTAATGGGTCTGTAGTTGTCAGGGTTCAGCGGGTCCAAGTTTGTTTTCTTCAGTAAAGGGCGTATGTGTGATTTTTTTAGTTCTTCTGGAAATATTCCGGTAGTGAAGGAATCGTTGATGATTCTTCTTACTGGAGTGGCAGAAGAGGTTGTTAAAAGAATTGTCTTGAAAGTTTGTGGTGGACAGGGGTCAGAAGGGCTGCCGGCAGGCCTGCTTGCTTTGACCAGGTCCTTAAATTCATCGTGTGAGATGTGTTGGAAGGAACGGAGAGGCTTGGTTAGAGTATTCTTGGATTGTTGTTTTGTACAAGGGTTAGTGCTGGTGCTTTGTTTCTGTTTTAAGTACGAGTCCAATGTGTCTGCTTTGTCCGTGTAATGATTTGCCAGTTTGTCTGTGAAATCTTGAGTAACAGGATGAGTTCCTTCTAGGCAATTTGGTTTGCGAAATTCATTGAGTATTTTATAGAATTCTTTATTTGCACATTTAGCGTTTTGAATTCTGTCTGAATAGTACCTTTTCTTAGCTTTTTTGATAGCCGACTTGTATAATCTGTTAATTTTTTGTAGGTGAAGTTTGCCTTCTTTGGCGTTTGTTTTGAGCCAGGTACGTTGCAGCTTTCTAATTTGTTGTTTTATGTCTTTTATTTCTATGTTTCTCCAAGGTGCTTTTTTTCTTTTGTTCTGTTGTGAGGTTTTGAGTGGTATTAGGATGTCAAGAGCTTCTTGTAGCCACTCATATAGTTTTTGAACAGAATTTATTGTTTCCAGATTTGTACTTGATGTTAGTTGTGTTTCTAAATGTTCCAAATTGAGTTTGTTCCACGGCCGATAGGTGGATGGATGTAAGGTAGTTTTAGGTGAGTCGCTTAGTGTTGTTTTATGTTGGAAAGCAAGCAAGTGGTGGTCTGACCATGTGACTGGAGTTATAGTTTGAAAGGTAACTAGTTCAGTATTAGCAAAAATGACATCTAGGATATGTCCAGCGGTGTGTGTCGGTTTGTGGACAATCTGATGGAGGTTCAGTGTGTCTAGGCCAGTGATTATTGTTTTTGGATGGGTCATATTGGGTTTGTCAAACCAAATGTTGAGGTCACCCAGAACGCATAGGTTGGAGTGTATTGTTATCAGGTTTAAAACTGTGTCTAGAAGTGCGTCTGGGAATGTTGCCTTGCTAGGTGGAGGACTGTAAAGGAGCAGGAAGTTACAGGAGGAAGACGGTGTAGGATTGCATCTTGTTAGAAGAGCCTCACAATTCTTTATGGAGATGTTGTCAATTTTAGTGATATGTATTGTTTGCCTGAATACAACAGCTAGCCCACCTCCTTTTTTGGCTATACGATTCTGGGTGATTGTTTGATAGCCTAGAGGAATGGCTTCATGCAGGACTGGAGCCATATCCTCTCCCAACCATGATTCGGTTATGAATAGTATGTCTGGTTTTGCATCTGTGAGAAGGTCGTAGATGTGATGCTTGTTTTTAGAGAGGGATCGAGCATTTATTAGTAGACAGTTTAGAGAATGGCCTTTGGTGATAGTGAGACTTTGTTTTGTAGTAGAGTGAACAGTATTGTGTGTGTTTGTAGCAGGTGTATTTTTAGAGCTGGCATTAGCTGTATTAGGATAGCAATAGTGTAGCTGTTCTGTATCATGTTCCTCATCCAGCATGCTAAGAAGGCATTTTGATGGGTCTGCGTGTGTATGTGGTGGAGATGGTGTTTGAGAGTGAGTTGGAGTGCTGTGTTGTTTTCGTGGTGTATCATTGTTGTGAAGTAGACATGGGGAAGCGAAGTTGTGAGGTATGGCATGTTGCTTATATTGTTTGCGTGTGTTTAATGCGGAAGGTGTATGAGTCGGGGGTGGTGGTGCAGCATGTGGGTCATGTAGTAAGGTTCTAAATTGTCGAATGGATGAGAGGCGGTTAGAAGAGAGTTGCTGTGTTGCTGTATCTGTGTTAGGTGTGGTGGAAGAGAGAAAGCTTGGCATTGGAGTTGGTTCCTTTGTGTTGTTTGAAAGGTGGGTGTATGTTTGTATTTTGTGATGGTAAGTATTATGGGGTGTTGTGCTTTGAAGATCTTGTGCTGGTGTGTGTGATATGTTTTGTTTTTGAGGAGTAGTGAAAAGGGGTGCTGATGTATATGTTTCATGCAATGGATTTGGTTGTATAGTATTGTTTGTGAGAGGAGGTTGTACGGTAGAGGGGGTGGTGATGTGTTTATGAGTAGAGTGTATGATGTGTGTAGGTGGGAATGAAGTAGAGGTAAGAGTGTTTGTCTTAGACTGGTTTGTTGCAAGAGTTAAAAAGTGTGGTGGTCTGCAGTGTGTGTGTTGTACGTTAGTGTTATTATGGTAGAAGGGAGAGGAGGGTGTTTGTTGGACAAATGATGGAAGTATGATTATATGTTTGTTTGTGATAAAAGGTGGTATGTTAGGTGTAATTACAGCAGGGAGCGTGTGTCTGGATGGGATGTAGTTATGTATGGTGTCGATTGGCGTTGTGTTAGTGATGAGTGTATTGGTTAGTGGTATAGGATAGGGTTGTGTACTGTTTGTAGGTGATGGTGGATATGTGTGGTAGTTGGGATAGTAGGGTGTATAGATGTGGTTTGGTTGGGTTAGTAGTGCATGCTGGTACATTAATCTGTGCATAGTGTTGTGCGTGGTGTAGTGTACATTTGGTGTGAGTGTGTTGCTCTGTTTGTGGATGTGGATGGTGTGGGCTGGGTGTTGCTTAATGGGAAAATGGGCAGCATTTCTGGCCCTGGCCCCGACCAGGCTCAAACAGGCAACTGCCCTTGTCCTCTCTGCCCTTAGCCTCGACGCCCGGGCTGAGACGCCCTAACCCTGGCCTTTTATAGCCCTAGTAATCAGGTGACCCCGTCAGCCAATGGGAACCCAGCCCTAACACTATCCTATCACAACACTAGCCCTAAAAATCTAGAACCAATAGGAGACCAGGACCTTACAGCCAATCTTAGCCCTAGTCCAAACACCCAATCAATTCAAAACCCTGATCTCTACGTCCAATAGAGGCCCTAGCCCTACCAGTAGTCCCAACCCTAGTCCAAGCAACCAATGGGACAGGAAGCCCTAGTCCCTACTTCCAATAGAAAGCCTAACCCTACTCTTAGTCCCACACCTAGTCCAGCAACCAATAACACTAGAAGCCCTAATCGCTACTTCCAATTAAAGGCCTAACCCTAGCCCTAGTTCCACCTTAGTCCCAACAACCAATAACACAGGAAGCCCTAGTCCCTACTTCCAATAGAAATCATAACCCTAGCCCTAGTCCCAACCCTACATTGATTGAATCACAGACCCAGAAACCAATCAGAACCCTCAAATACCCAACCAATGAGGACACTAACCCATATCCAATAGAAACATCAGATACAACCACCAATCAGTGTATACATGTACCAACCACTAGCAGACTATATAAGGTCCCAGCAACCTCAGACAAGGTTTGCTGGCCAGGGAGTTGGAAGCTGCTTCTCCTGTTCAGAATCTCCTAGGAGACAGACAGGCTCAATCCACACTTTGGACTTCTGCAGGTAAAAGGCCTCACAAACTTGAAATCTAACAATACTGTTTGAATAAAACTTTACTCCCTCTCCTGGCCAAAAACGAAGTGCACAGTCCCTATTAAACACAGTTTAAACAGCTCACAGAAGCACCCTCTGATGTAGAATATCCCTGTTGCTGGGGGAGGCAGGGGGCTGGTTTCACTGGCTTGATAACACAAAATGGTGGCTGGGGGTGCACTGTTGAACATACAGGTCTTAGCACAGAGCAAAGGAGAAATTTGGAGGGAAAACTGAATAGTCACCAGGAATGAGAGGGAAAAACTACAGAGTTTGGACTGCAAATCCCACAATTCAACACGTTAAATGGAAGCAATCATGGGCAGGAAAATCACAAGTTTAACACACAAAACAGGTGATAAAATATGCAATCACAGGCAGGTTAAAACTACAATTTTAAACTGTAACAACCACAGGCAGGGCCCACTAGCCAACGGACTAGCGACCGCGAAGGAGCCTCGAGTGGACGCACTTGGAGCTGGCTCACAGGACCCTCGTGGAGTGGAGGCCAGGGATCTTCGGTGCAGTCGGTGCTGGAGGTGGGGGCTACTCGGAGCCCAAAACACAACTTTGTGGGAGACCAGGAAGAGGATGCACTTGCAAATGTGCTCAGTGTCCAGGGGTCACGGTTCCACGTTACCCACGACAGCTACGGGCCTCAGCTTTGCTGGGGACTCGGGGAAGTCTGGAAATCTACCTCTGGTGATGCAAAGACTTCGGCGTCCGGCGGCAGCTTCAGCGATGCAGACCGGACAATTGCTTCTTAGGTGCCTGCCAAGCAGGGAGTCACTCCTTGACCCCAAGGGAGATTCTTCAGTCCTCTAGTCTTCAAGTAGAGCGTCGAAGGTCCAGGATTCAGTGTCAGAGTTTCATCCAGGTTAATCTAAAGTCCTAAGGACTGGGGTCCCATACTTATACAAAGTTAGGGGTTGGACATACTCTGGGGACCCACCTATGGGAGGGTCAGGGAAGAGGGGTGGTTACACCAATTCCCTTTGTCCAGTTTCGCGCCGGGGCAGGTAGCCCCTGCAACCGGTTTGAACTGGCATATGCACAGGGACACCAAATGTGCCCCCATTGCAGGACTTCAAAGCACCAGAGGGTGCTCCCGCCCAGCCCCAATACACATCCTGTCTGGGGATGTGGTTACACCTCCTTGGGACAGGAAACCTATTGTCCAGGCCTCCCCTGCCGGAGTTTCAGTCAGCAGCAAGAGGCCAGACCCGTGTCTGTGGCAGGGGCATCCATTTTGTGATGCCAGGGCTCTGGAAAGAAGTTACCGGGTAGCCCGGTGTGTACATGTCTCTCCCTCTAGAAGGGTGGAATGCTACCCCCGCCGCCAGAATTGGCGGGGGGTAGTGTTCCAAGATGTTTGACACCAAACACGACATGTTTCTGTGCAGCCATCCCAAAGTTAGCATTTACCGCGAGGATATAATGTACTTAAGAGTATATGGTCAGGCTGCACCACAAACAGCACCAGAGGATTGACTCCGAACGCTGCAGAGGGGCCCTGCTCATGCAGGGGCACCCTCTCACATAAAAACCACGCACTCTGCCTTCAGGATTGTAAAGGCCCGCCATAGGAGTGACTTATAGGTTTATATGTGTGTGCAATTGTAGTGATATAGGTAGCCTATACCACTGTAAGGGGTGCATGCACCACCTTACCCAGGCTGCAGTAGCAGACCTGTGGTGTCATTTTGGATGGCCTTCCAGGGGTGGCACAATACATGCTGCAGCCCCTGGTAGGCCTCTGAGGTACCTATGCCCTGGGTACATAGTATACCATATACTAGGGACTTATAAGGGCACTCCAGATTCCAATCAGACATGTGCCTAAGGCACATGGAAACCATTTTAGAGAGGAAGCAGCTAGGCTGGGGTTCTGATTAGCAGGGCCCCAGCAAGACTAAAGTCGAAAAACAGTGAAGCATCAGCAAAAAGTGGGAGTACCTATGTGAAGCAGATCTTACTCTCCTACACAACCCCCCCCCCCAAACGCAGGGATATTAAACTAACCTTGACCAGTTGAGTCTTCATGTTCTAAGTGGAAATACCTAGAGAGTCCATCTGCATTGGCATGGTTACTCCCAGGTCTATGTTCCACTGTAAAGTCCATCCCCTGTAGGGAAATGGACCACCTAAGCAGTTTGGGGTTCTCACCCTTCATTTGTTTTAGCCATAGGAGGGGCTTGTGGTCTGTTTGAACAAGGAAGTGAGTACCAAACAAGTATGGCCTCAACTTCTTCAGAGCCCAAACCACAGCAAAGGCCTCCTCTCTATGGCTGACCAACGTTTCTCTCTAGGGGTCAGCCTTCTGCTAATAAAAGCTACTGGCTGATCCTGACCTTCATCATTCAATTGTGACAGTACAGCCCCTACCCCCAATTCAGATGCATCTGTTTGGACAATGAACTTCTTGGAGTAATCAGGACTCTGGAGAATGGGAGCAGTGCACATGGCCTGCTTCAGGTCATCAAATGCCTTTTGACAGCTAGCTGTCCACTGAACCTTTTTGGGCATTTTCTTGGAAGTTAAGTCATTCAGGGGTGTCACTATTGATCCATACCCCTTGACAAATCTCCTATAGTACCCAGTCAGGCCTAAGAAGGCTCTCACCTGAGTCTGGGTGGTTGGAGCAACCCAGTCCATGATGGTCTGGATTTTGCTCTGTAGTGGTTGAACCTGGCCTCCACCCACAAGGTGGCCCAGGTACACAACCTGACTCTGCCCTATCTGGCACTTAGTGGCCTTGATAGTGAGGCCTGCCTTTTGCAGGGCCTCCAAAACATTTCTGAGGTGGACCAGGTGATCCTCCCAGGTGGAGCTAAAGACAGCAATATCATCTAGATATGCTGCACTGTAGGCCTCCAGACCTGTAAGGACTGTATTCACCAACCTCTGAAAAGTGGCAGGTGCATTCTTCAGACCAAAGGGCATTACCACAAATTGATAATGTCCACTAGGGGTTGAGAATGCTGTTTTTGGCTTTGCATCATCAGCTAGTCTGATCTGCCAGTAGCCAGCTGTCAGGTCAAATGTGCTTAGATACTTGGCTGAGGCCAAAGTGTCTATTAGCTCATCTGCCCTAGGTATTGGATGCAAAAGACATACAATTGATGGACGGAATGCAGAACAAATCAAAACATTCACCCCCAGTCAAGAGATCTGGGTTAAATCCATCATTCTTTTGCTCAACCCCGAAACCGGTCCTAGGATGCTTGTTTCCGGTCCAGGGAGGACCTGGCTTGGCAGTTCGGGCTGGACTGTTCCCATGAGGCACAGGGTCAAGACTGATTTGCATATGGCCAGGTCTAAACTGGGGTGGCATGGTGAGCAAAAGAATGATGGATTTAACCCAGATCTCTTGACTGGGGGTGAATGTTTTGATTTGTTCTGCATTCCGTCCATCAATTGTGTGTCTTTTGCTTTCTCGCCCTAAGTGCGCCAGGTATGCCCAGACGTGGGTCCTGGGCTCACTGTGCCACTGGAATCAAGCTATCCTGGCTGAAGAGGGGTGAAACCCCGAAACCGGTCCTAGGATGCTTGTTTCCGGTCCAGGGAGGAACTGGCTTGGCAGTTCGGGCTGGACTGTTCCCATGAGGCACAGGGTCAAGACTGATTTGCATATGGCCAGGTCTAAACTGGGGTGGCATGGTGAGCAAAAGAATGATGGATTTAACCCAGATCTCTTAACTGGGGGTGAATGTTTTGATTTGTTCTGCATTCCGTCCATCAATTGTGTGTCTTTTGCTTTCTCGCCCTAAGTGCGCCAGGTATGCCCAGATGTGGGTCCTGGGCTCACTGTGCCACTGGAATCAAGCTATCCTGGCTGAAGAGGGGTGAAACCCCGAAACCGGTCCTAGGATGCTTGTTTCCGGTCCAGGGAGGACCTGGCTTGAGCACTTGTCTGCAATCAGTTTGCTGCTGAGCAGTGAGGCTGCCTGCCAAGGCTACACCATCCACTGACCCATCATCAGGGTTCTGTGAGAGCAGGTCATGGAGTGGGTCACTCTCTTCCTCCTGTCCCTCATCACTAGCCATGAGCAAGCCCATGTCTGCCCTGTCCACATATAGTCCACTATGTCCTGTTTAGGGGGTTTGAGAGGTAACTCCCAACCTTCCTTCACCAGACACAATGGACCCCTGACAGGATGGCCAAACAAAAGTTCAAAAGGGCTGTAGCCAACGCCCTTTTGAGGCACCTCCCTGTATGCAAATAAAAGGCAGGGCAAGAGTATGTCCCATCTTCGCCTAAGCTTTTCTGGGAGCCCTTTAATCATGCCCTTCAAGGTTTTGTTGAATCTCTCAACCAAACCATTGCATTGTGGGTGATAGGGTGTGGTGAACTTATAAGTCACTCCACACTCCTTCCACATTGCAGTCAAGTAACTGGACATAAAGTTTGCATCTCTGTCAGATACTACCTCCTTAGGAAAGCCCACTATTGAGAAAATTCCCAGGAGGGCCCTTGCCACCACAGGTGCTGTAATGGTCCTAAGGGGAATAGCTTCTGGGTACCTGGTGGCATGATCCACTACCACCAGGATAAACCTGTGCCCAGATGCTGTTTGGGGATCCATGGGACCAACTATGTCAATCCCCACCCTTTCAAAGGGAACCCCCACCACAGGTAGTGGTATCAGGGGGGCCTTTGTAGTGCCACCTGCCTTGCCACTGGCCTGGCAGGTTACACAGGAGCGACAAAACTCCTTGGTGTCTTCAGACATGTGGGACCAGTGAAAGTGAGGGACAATTCTGTCCCAAGTCTTGTTCTGGCCCAAGTGACCTGCTAAGGGAATATCATGGGCTAGTGACAATAGGAAGCCCCTGAACTTCAGAGGTATAACCAACCTCCTGGTGGCACCAGGCTTGGGGTCTCTACACTCTGAGTACAAGAGTCCATCATCCCAATACACTTTATGGGGACCACTAGCATTCCCAGCAGCCTCAGCAGCAGCTTGCTGTCTGAGGGGTTCAAGAGAGGGGCAGCTCTGCTGCTCCTGGCTCAGATCTGCCCTGGAAGGGCCCCCTGTCCCTAAGAACTCAACCTGATCAGGCTCAAGCTCCTCTGGGACAGTTCCTTCCTCAGGACTGTGATCATCTCCCTCAAGAGACTGATCTTCCTTCTGAGCCAAGGGGGAAGGCACTGCCTTTACCCTACTACTCCTCCTCTTGGATGGCACCTGGTCCATTATTCCAGAATCCAGGGCCTGTTCAGTGTTAGACATTTTGCTCTGTGACCTGGTCACAGCAAACACATCTGCAGGGATGCCCAGCATTTCTGCATGGGTCCTGAGCTCCACTTCTGCCCAAGCTGAAGTTTCTAGATCATTGCCAAGCAAGCATTCAACTGGTAGGTTTGCACTCACCACAACCTTCTTAAGGCCACTTACCCCTCCCCAGGAGAAGTTAACAACTGCCAGAGTATGGTCTGTTCTGACATTGCTAGCATTGGTCACTTGGTACATTTCACCAAGTATAATCTGCCAAGGATCCACAAGATCTTGTGTCACCATGGTGACACTTGCTCCTGTGTCCCTGAATGCCAAAGCCTCTTTTCCATTTATTAATGGCTGGTGCCTGTACTTGCCCAGATTACTGGGACTCACAGAGGAGGTCACATCCATGCCTCCATCACAGACTAGGACAGCCTGAGTGAGTTCTCTGACTAGGCCAGAGCCCATCTCATTACCCAGGGTCAACCCTACTAAACCCTTGGCTTGTGTACTCCCACCACCATTTGTAACTGCACTAGGGGGAACAGGTGCCTTAGGGGCATTGGTGGGGGCTGGAATAGAGTCTTTGGACTTGGTGCAATCACTGGTCCAGTGTGTGTTTTGCCTACAGACTTTGCACCATGGTTTCTTTTGGCCTTTCCCTTTGTTAGACTGTGAATCCCCACCTGAAGAAGATTTTTGGGGGCCTTGTGAAGACTTCTGGTCTTTACCCTTCTCCCCACCCTTGTCAGAGTTCTTAGAATCTTGCTTCTTTGGGTCACCACCTTGGTTCTGTACCTTCTGCCTCACCCTGGTTCTGACCCATTTGTCTGCCATCTTTCCCAATTCTTGGGGAGAGGTCAGATCAGAGTCCACCAGGTACTGATGCATCAGCTGATTTTGACAGTTATTAAGAATCTGCTCCCTCATGATAAGATTGTACAATCCTTTGAAGTCACATACCTTACTGCCCACTAACCAACCTTCCAGAGCCTTAGCAGAATAATCAACAAAGTCCATCCAGTCTTGATTTTGTGCCTTTTGGGTATCTCTGAACTTTAACCTGTATTGTTCAGTTGTTAGGCCAAACCCATCAATCAATGCACTTTTTAAGACTTGATAATTATCAGCATTCTCTTCTCTAACAGAGAGGAGCTTATCTCTACCTTTGTCTGCAAAGGAGAGCCACAAGATTGCTGCCCACTGCTCCTGAGAGACCCTCTGTACTTTATAGGCCCTCTCCAGTGCAGTAATCCATTTGTGGATGTCATCCCCACTCTGGTAGGGAGGGACAATCTTGCTCAGGTTTCTATGGTCATAAGACCTTTCCCTACCACTAGGGAAGTTGCTGCCACCATGGGACTCTAGTCCCAACTTTCTTCTTTGTCTTTGAAGCTCTAGGGACTCCCCTGTCTATAGCCAACTGCTCTCTTCTGATTTTCAACTGAGCTTCCTCATACTTGAGCAGTCTCTCTTTCCTCTCATGAGAGGATTCCCTCCTATGAGAGGAAACAGAGGTCCCTACTGAGGTGTCAGAGTGGTTAGACTCCTGAGAAGGAGATCTGGACCTTCTAGGCACACTCACAACTCTTCCTGGGGGGACAAAGGGGAGGTCAGTCTGATCCTCCTCCTTATCCTCAGGAGGAGCTGCATTGTCCAGGTCAGGATCATTGTCATCCTCCTGGCCAGTTTCAGAGGTCAGGTCCTGGGTATTTTCACCCCTGGCCCCTTCCTCATCTCCTGCCCCACCCTCTCTGCCTACCGTTGCAGCCCCCATGGGTCTTATAAGATCATCTAGCAGAAGCATCTCCAGGAGACGTTGGGTGTTGGCACTTTTGCCTGTCTTCAACTTCCTAATCTTGCACAACTCTCTCAATTCCAAGAATGGGAGGTTGTCATATTTGGATGGCAGGAGCCCACTGGTTCCGGGTAGTGAAGACATTACTAGTGAGGTGTGGTGTATGCACTACCTACTCTAGTGTGGCCTACTAAACTCTCTTGAGTTGTAGAAAGGGTGTGCTAGCCCTTAACACACAACTCTAAGTTCAGTAGAACTTACTGTATACTAAGCTTGTTTTATATTAACCTAAGGTACCCTTAGTGGTTTTCAGTTGATCAATTCAATTGAGATTATCTGGTAAAACAATAGCAAGCTGGAATCCCACCGCTGCCACCAATCTGAGAAGTTGGCCTGGTATATGCTGTCCACGAATTATAGTGGGCACCTTGCACCAGTCCAAACAACCCCTTATTGGAGATAGGTTAAAGACAACCTTTATTGAAAGCTATCCTAGTGGTAGCTATGGAGAGCAGCCTTCAGGCTAAGTCTTGAAGGAATGTAAAGCAGCCTGTTTTACCAGTCTATAATCTCTTGAGTGACCAAATGAAAGAGGACCACACCAGGTATATATATAAAATATATGTATTTAGTCTTAAACACACCCCTCTAGTCTCTTTATGAGGCTAGAGTTCAAAGTACATAGTTTACAAGTCAAATATCAACAGTAATAGCACAAATACACGTTTGAGCCCTAGGGGCGTACCAAACCATATACCAAAAAAGTGGTATAAGAACCACGACTGAGCTAGACACAAGGCCTAGAGCCTGTAGAAGTGCTTGGACCCCAAGGAACCACCCAAGGTAGTGACACAGGGGACCCACGGGGGACGCGTGCAGTGTGAGAACACAGCCTCGAGCCACCGTTGACTTCTATGGGGAAAGTCGCGGTTGGATTTTTAAAAGGAAAGGACACTTAGAGGAGGACTTGGAGCAAACCCCTCTAGAACTAGGCAGTTCTAGAGTCAATACCCACAGGAGCACCGGAGTACTCGAGTTACCTCACCCAGGGGAGCCGGGTGCCTAGGTGTCTTTTGGCATCGGGTTTCGTCGTCGTTTTCAATGGCGATCTGCTGCAGCAGGCTGCTGGCGACCAAGTCGAAAGTGTCCGGGTGGATCCAAGAGTGGATCGAAGATCTGAAGGACCTGAAAGCAGAGGGGACAGAGTCTGGGTCACTAGCCAGTGACCAGGAAGGCGATGAGCAGATGCCCACCGATGTCGGGTGCTTCAGGTAGGTTGACGGTCGTCTTGACTCTTCAGCCACGAGGCCCAGGAGGCGTCGACGATGACCAGGTGCTGGATTCGAGCTGTCCCACGACGTCTGTCGATTGCTGCTGTGTCGGAGACCAGATTGGACCCAACAAGCCTTGGCAACGGCAAGTCACGGGGAAACAAAGAAAGGACGTTGATGCAAACCAGCAAGGTCTGGGGGACTCACCCAGTAAGGGTAAGTCAGGGCACATCTGAAGCAACCAGGAAAGCCCAAGCAGAAGAAGAGTTGCCTTCGGGAGGGCCCACTAGCCAACGGACTAGCGACCGCGAAGGAGCCTCGAGTGGACGCACTTGGAGCTGGCTCACAGGACACTCGAGGAGTGGAGGCCAGTGATCTTCGGTGCAGTCGGTGCTGGAGGTGGGGGCTACTCGGAGCCCAAAGCACAACTTCGTGGGAGACCAGGAAGAGGATGCACTTGCAAAAGTTCTCGGTGTCCAGGGGTCACAGTTCCACGTTACCCACGACAGCGACGTGCCTCAGCTTCACTGGGGTCTCAGGGCAGCCTCGGGGAAGTCTGGAAATCTACCTCTGGTGTTGCAAAGACTTCGGCGTCCAGCGGGAGCTTCAGCGATGGAGACCGGACAATTGCTTCTTAGGTGCCTGCCAAGCAGGGGAGTCTCTCCTTGACCCCTAGGGAGATTCTTCAGTCTTCTAATCTTGAAGTAGAGCGTCGAAGGTCCAGGATTCGACTTCAGAGTTTCGTCCAGGGTAATCTAAAGTCCTAAGGACTGGGGTCCCATACTTATACTAAGTTAGGGGGTTGGACATACTTTGGTGACCCACCTATGGGAGGGTCAGGGAAGAGGGGTGGTTACACCCATTCCCTTTGTCCAGTTTCGCGCCAGAGCAGGGGCAGGTAGCCCCTGCAACCGGTTTGAACTGGACTATGCACAGGGACACCAAATGTGCCCCAGGTGCTGGACTTCAAAGCCCCAGAGAGTGCTCCCGCCCAGCCCCAATACACACTATCCTGTCTGGGGAGGTGGTTACACCTCCCTGTGACAGGAAACCTATTGTCCAGGCCTCCCCTGCCGGAGTTTCGGTCAGCAGCAGGAGGCCAGACCCGTGTCTGTGGCAGCGGCATCCATTTTGTGATGCCAGGGCTCTGAAAAGTTAATATTGGGCAGGCCGGTGTGTACATGTCTCTCCCTCTAGAAGGGTGGAATGCTACCCCCGCCGCCAGGACTGGCAGGGGGGGTAGTATTCCAAGGTGTTTGACACCAAACACAACATGTTTTGGTGCAGCCAGTCCAAAGTTAGCATTCTACCGCGAGGATATAATGCACTTAAGAGTATATGGTCAGGCTGTACCACAACCAGCACCAGAGGATTGACTCCGAACGCTGCAGAGGGGCTCTGCTCATGCAGGGGCACCCTCTCACATAAAAACAAAGCACTCTGCCTTTAGGATTGGTAAGGCCTGCCATAGGAGTGACTTATAGGTTTATATGTGTGTGCAATGGTAGTGATATAGGTAGCCTATACAACAGTAAGGGGTGCATGCACCACCTTACCCAGGCTGCAGTAGCAGGCCTGTGGTGTCATTTTGGAGGGCCTCCCAGGGGTGGCATAATACATGCTTCAGCCCCTGGTAGGCCTCTGGGGTAGCTATGCCCTGGGTACATAGTATACCATATACTAGGGACTTATAAGGGAACTCCAGAATCCAATCAGAGATGTACCTAAGGTACATGGAAACCATTTTAGAGAGGAAGCAACTAGGCTGGGGTTCTGATTAGCAGGGCCCCAGCCAGACTAAAGTCGAAAAACAGTGAAGCATCAGCAAAAAGTGGGGGTACCCATGTGAAGCAGATCCTACTCTCCTACACTTGTCACTACCCATGCACTCCTCCAATCACCCAGCCAGCTCCATCTTCTTATCTAATGACTGCACCAAAACACAAGCACTTATAAATTCACCATGCACTCTCCTTGCAGTACTCTAATCATCCAGTCAGTACCCATGTACTCATGCAATGACCCAGGCACTAACACATGCACTGCTACAATCTCCTGAGCACTACTGATGCAGTCCAGCCATCTCCTTGTCACTACCCATGCACTCCTCCAATCACCCAGCCAGTTCCATGTCCTTATCTAATCACTGCGCCAAAACACAAGCACTTATAAATTCACCATGCACTCTCCTTGCAGTACTCTAATCATCCAGTCACTACCCATGTACTCATGCAATGACCCAGGCACTAACACATGCACTGCTACAATCCCCTGAGCACTACTGATGCAGTCAAGCCATCTCCTTGTCACTACCCATACACTCCTCCAATCACCCAGCGAGCACCATGTACTTATACAATCACTTCGCCAAAACCCAAGCACTTATAAATTCTCCTTGCAGTACTCTAATCATCCAGTCAGTACCCATGTACTTATGCAATGACCCAGGCACTAACACATGCACTGCTACAATCCCCTGAGCACTACTGATGCAGTCCAGCCATCTCCTTGTCACTACCCATGCACTCCTCCAATCACCCAGCCAGTTCCATGTCCTTATCTAATCACTGCACCAAAACACAAGCACTTACAAATTCACCATGCACTCTCCTTGCAGTACTGAAATCATCCAGTCACTACGCATGTACTCATGCAATGACCCAGGCACTAACACATGCACTACTACAATCCCCTGAGCACTACTGATGCAGTCCAGCCATCTCCTTGTCACTACCCATGCACTCCTCCAATCATCCAGCCAGCACCATGTACTTATCCAATCACTCCGCCAAAACCCAAGCACTTATATATTCACCATGCACTCTCCTTGCAGTACTCTAATCATCCAGTCAGTACCCATGTACTCATGCAATGACCCAGGCACTAACTCATGGCAAATACAGAGGAGGTCATGCTAATCACAGGGGTACCCCAACGCATAGTGTTCCCTAGTGTATGTAGGTGTTTTCACTGTATTCTAAGTGTCTTTTAGCATAGCACTGGCTCTAGGCCTGGTTAGTCAGAGTCAGTACCCGTCAGCAAAAAGTTGGGGGCACAGGAGGACTTTCTGCTCCTCTGTTGGTTCTTTCTGTTCATCTCTTGCTTCTTCCTACACTTTTCTTCGTCTTTCTGGACTTCTGTTGCCTCTTTCTGCATTTGTCTTGCTTCTTTCTGCGCTTTTCTTCCTCTTTCTTCACATGTCCTACCTTTGTAGGCATAGTTAGAAATTAGCATTTAAAAAACCTTTGAAATTCACTGAAAAAACCATAGGTTTCAGGGACGTTATAGTTAGAAATTAGCATTTAAAAAACCTTTGAAATTCACTGAAAAAAACCATAGGTTTCAGGGCCGTTATAGTTAGAAATTAGCATTTAAAAAACCTTAGAAATTCACTGAAAAAACCGCAGGTTTCAGGGACGTTATAGTTAGTTGGACATTTCACTCGTACAAAACCAGAGAAATTCGGCCGTTATAGTTAGTTCAGCTAACTATAACCCGCGCCCCCGCAATGCACTGCTGATGACGTCACATATTACATCATTCATGACATGGTCAGTGACATCACTGATGACATCATCCAGGTGATAATCTGATGCACCTCCTCATACCCTAATATAACCTTTGATACACCCACTCTAAAATACAGACTACCATTTTCGAAACCATAGACACACCAATACCAGTTAGTACATACCCACTCACTAATTCCTAGGTCTACACACACATCCACTCATTCACCCATACAGTCACTGATACATGCAGTCAACCATCATTACGGCATTATCATATGCACTCACATATCTATACAGACACTCACACACCCACTCATCCATAGAGTTACTCACACACCTAGTCAGTCATGCAAAGAATCAATCACACTCCCATTTACTCACCTATACAGTTATACACACACCACCTCACTTATTCAAACATATACTAACACATACTTACACTCTTATACAATAACTAATACAAGCACACACTGATCCATACAGCCACTCTCACAATCACTCACTCTCACATAGTCATTTATACACTCCAACACTCACATATACTGCTTTTCACATATGCAGTTACTCACACATGTACCACTGAGGCATCCATTCACTCACCAACACACCCATACACACACTCACCCACCCATACAGCCCTTCACAGATGCACTCTTGAACCCATACACCCAGTGAATCATCCACTCACACATCTATGCACAGAGTCACACCCCCCACCCACCCACACACTCAGGCACCCATACAGAAACTCAGACAACCAATCAATAACCCATATAGAGCCTCATTTAGCTACTCACCAACCCATGCAACCGCTTACACACCAACAGAAACTAAACTGTGTGAATGTCTGTATCAGTCACTAACCCATGCATTCAGTAAGACACATTTAATCACTCACATACAGTCAGTCAGTCACGCACCTACTAAATCATCCATCCAGACACTTATACACCCACTCATTCTTCAATACACCTTGGCATATATATAAAACATATTTAAACTTTACAGAAACAGTCACTGGATGATGTCATCAGTGATGTCATTTGAGATGTCATCAGTGATGTCATCAGTGATGTCACTGGCCATGTCATGAATGATGTAATATGTGACGTCATCAGCAGTGCATTGCGGGGGCACGAGTTATAGTTAGCTGAACTAACTATAACGGCCGAAATTCTCTGGTTTTGTATGAGTGAAATGTCCAACTAACTATAACGTCCCTGAAACCTGTAGTTTTTTCTGTGAATTTCAAAGGTTTTTTAAATGCTAATTTCTAACTATAACGTCCCTGAAACCTATGGTTTTTTCAGTGAATATATATATATATTCACTGAAAAAACCTTAGGTTTTAGGGACAGTTATAGTTAGTTGGACATTGCACTCGTACAAAACCCGTGAAATTCCCCTGTTATAGTTAGTTCAGCTAACTATAACTCGCGCCCCCGCAATGCACTGCTGATGACGTCACATATTACATCACTCATGACATGGTCAGTGACATCACTCATGACATCACTGATGACATCTCAAATGACATCACTGATGACATCACTGATGACATCATCCAGTGACTGTGTGTTTCTGTAAAGTTTAAATATGTTTAATATATTTAGGGAAAGGCGTATTGAAGAATGAGTGGGTGTATAAGTGTCTGAATGGATGATTTAGTACGTGAGTGACTGACTCTACAAGTGAGTGATTAAACGTATCTTACTGAATGCATGGGTTAGTGACTAAACTGTGTGAATGTCTGTATCCGTCTGTTTGTTGGTGTGTAAGTGGATGCATGGATTTGCGAATAGCTACATGAGTGTCTATATGGGTTATTGATTGGTTCTCTGAGTATCTGTATGGCTGCCTGAGTGTTTGTGTGGGTGGGGTGTGTGTGACTCTATACATAGATGTGTGAGTGGGTGATTCACTGGGTGCATGATTTCAAGAGTGCATCTGTGATGGACTGCTTGGGTGGGTGAGTTAGTGAGTGAATGTATATCTCAGTGGTACATGTGCGAGTAACTACATATGTAAAAGGCAGTATATATGTGTGTTAGAGTATTTAAATGGCTATAAGTGAGTGTGTTATTGTGAGAGTGGCTGTATGGATGCGTGTGTGCTTGTATCAGTTATTGTATAAGAGCGTAAGAATGTGCTAGTATTTGTATGAGTAAGTGAGCTGGTGTGTGTATAACTGTATAGGTGAGTAAATGGGTGTGTGATTAATTTTTTGCATGACTGACTAGGTGTGTGAGTACCTCTATGGATGAGTGGCGGTGTGTGAGTGTTTATATAGGTGTATGAGTGCATATGATAGTCCTGTACTGAGTGACTGTAAGTATGAGTGACTGTACAGGTGAGTGAGTGGATGTGTGTGTAGACCTAAGAATCAGTGAGTGGGTATGTAGTTTTTGGTGTTGGAGTGTCTATGGTTTTGAGAATGGCAGTCTGTAATTTAGAGTGGGTGTATCAAAAGTTATATTAGGGTGTGAGAAGATGCATGAAATTATCACATGGATGATGTCATCAGTGATGTCATTTGAGATGTCATCAGTGATGTCATCAGTGATGTCACTGACCATGTCATGAGTGATGTAATATGTGACGTCATCAGCAGTGCATTATGGGGCGCGAGTTATAGTTAGCTGAACTAACTATAACAGGGAATTTCACGGGTTTTGTACGAGTGCAATGTCCAACTAACTATAACTGTCCCTAAAACCTATGGTTTTTTCAGTGAATTTCAAAGGTTTTTTAAATGCTAATTTCTAACAATAACGTGTCTGAAACCTATGGTTTTTTCAGTGAATTTCAAAGGTTTTTTAAATGCTAATTTCTAACTATAACGTGCCTGAAACCTATGGTTTTTCAGTGAATTTCAAAGGTTTTTTAAATGCTAATTTCTAACTATAACGTGCCTGAAACCTATGGTTTTTTCAGTGAATTTCAAAGGTTTTTTAAATGCTAATTTCTAACTATAACGTGCCTGAAACCTATGATTTTTAAGTGAATTTCAAAGGTTTTTTAAATGCTAGTTTCTAACTATGCCAACAGAGGTAGGACATGTGAAGAAAGAAGAAAAAACGCACAGAAAGAAGCAAAAGATGTGCAGAAAGAACCAACAGAGGAGCAGAAAGAGGCCTTGTTGCAAAATCATCCTGTGCCCACAACTTTTTCAGACGGGTACTGGTGGTAACTGACTCTGACTAACCAGAGCCAGTGCGCGTTTGCACAGTGGTAAAGGGAGGGGGGGCCTGAGGTGACATGTGTGCAAACGCGCCCCAGTTAGGACCACAGAGCTGAGTTGCAGAGAGGCGTTCCGAGGCCACGCACCTTTTTCACCTCTCTGCAACGCAACTCTGTTGTGCTTACTGAAGGTACCTGGTGGGCTAGTTGGCCCCCAGGATTCAAAGGGAATTAACTCCCCAACTTAAAACGCACCACAGGGAGTGTTTGCGCACATGTCACCTGAGGCCCCGCCCCTCCCTTCACCACTGTGCAAACGCGCCCCGTGGCGCATTTTAAGTTGGGGGATTAGGTCACCTTGAATCCTGAGAGTCCCTGGGGCCCAACTAGCCCACCAGGTACTTCCAGTAAGCACCACAGGCCTGCGTTGCAACGCCTGTAACAAATTGTGCAGTTGTGTTTAGGTAGTGAAGAGGGTCGTGCTGGGGGTAGTGTTTTAGGGTTTAGGGTAGTGCAGTGGTGTTTGTGTAGTGTAGGGGGTCATGCTGGGGGTAGATTTAGGGTTTAGGGTAGTGCAGTGGTGTTTGGGTAGTGTAGGGAGTCGTGCTGGGGGAGTGTTTTAGGGTTTAGGGTAGTACAGTGGTGTTTGGGTAGTGTAGGGGTCGTGCTGGGGTTAGTGTTTTAGGGTTTTAGGGTTTAGGGTAGTGCAGTGGTGTTTGGGTAGTGTAGGGGTACTGCTGGGGGTAGTGTTTTAGGGTTTAGCGTAGTGCAGTGGTGTTTGGGTAGCGTAGGGGGTACTGCTGGGGGTAGTGTTTTAGGGTTTAGGGTAGTGCAATGGTGTTTGGGTAGTGTAGGGGGTACTGCTGGGGGTAGTGTTTTAGGGTTTAGGGTAGTGCAGTGGTGTTTGGGTAGCGTAGGGGTACTGCTGGGGGTAGTGTTTTATGGTTTAGGGTAGTGCAGTGGTGTTTGGGTAGTGTAGGGGTTCGTGCTGGGGGTAGTTTTTAGGGTTTAGGGTAGTGCAGTGGTGTTTGTGTAGTGTAGGAGGTCGTGTTTTAGGGTTTAGGGTAGTGCAGTGGTCTTTGGGTAGTGTAGGGAGTCGTGCGGGGGTATTGTTTTAGAGTTTAGGGTAGTGCAGTGGTCTTTGGGTAGTGTAGGGGTTGTGCGGGGGGTAGTGTTTTAGGGATTAGGGTAGTGCATTGGTATTTGGGTAGTGTAGGGGTCATGCGTGGGGTAGTGTTTTAGGGTTTAGGGCAGTGCAGTGGTGTTTAGGTAGTGTAGGGGGTCGTGCTGGGGGAGTGTTTTAGGGTTTAGGGCAGTGCAGTGGTGTTCGGGTAGTATAGGGGGTCGTGCTTGGGAGAGTGTTTTAGGGTTTAGGGCAGTGCAGTCGTGTTCGCGTAGTGTAGGGGGTCGTGCTGGGGGAGTATTTTAGGGTTTAGGGTAGTGCAGTGGTGATTGGGTAGTGTAGGGGTCATGCTGGGGGTAGTGTTCTAGGGTTTAGGGCAGTGCAGTGGTGTTCGGGCAGTGTTGGGGGTCGTGCTGGGGGTGGTGTTTTAGGGTTTAGGGCAGTGCAGTGGTGTTCGGGCAGTGTAGGGGGTCGTGCTGGGGGTGGTGTTTCAGGGTTTAGGGCAGTGCAGTGGTGTTCGGGCTGTGTAGGCGGTCGTGCAGGGGTGGTGTTTCAGGGTTTAGGGCAGTGCAGTGGTTTTCGGGCAGTGTAGGGGGTCGTGCAGGGGTGGTGTTTCAGGGTTTAGGGCAATGGTGTTCGGGCAGTGTAGGGGGTCATGCTGGGGGTGATGTTTCAGGGTTTGGGGCAGTGCAGTGGTGTTCGAGCAGTAAAGGGGGTCATGCTGGGGGTGGTGTTTCAGGGTTTAGGGCAGTGCAGTGGTGTTCGGGCAGTGTAGGGGCGGTGCAGGGGTGGTGTTTCAGGGTTTAGGGCAGTGCAGTGGTGTTTGGGCAGTGTAGGGGGTGGTGCAGGGGTGGTGTTTCAGGGTTTAGGGCAGTGCAGTGGTGTTCGGGCAGTGTAGGGGGTCGTGCAGGGGTGGTGTTTCAGGGTTTAGGGCAGTGCAGTGGTGTTCGGGCAGTGTAGGAGGCGGTGCAGGGGGTGGTGTTTCAGGGTTTAGGGCAGTTCTGTGGTGTTCGGGCACTGTAGGGGGTGGTGCTGAGGCTGGTGTTTCAGGGTTTAGGGCAGTGCAGTGGTGTTCGGGCAGTGTAGGGGGTCGTGTTGGGTCTGGTGTTTCAGGGTTTAGGGCAGTGCAGTGGTGTTTGGGCAGTGTAGGGGGTCATGCTGGGGCTGGTGTTTCAGGGTTTAGGGCAGTGCAGTGGTGTTCGGGCAGTGTAGGGGGTCTTGCTGGGGCTGGTGTTTCAGGGTTTAGGGCAGTGCAGTGGTGTTTGGGCAGTGTAGGGGGTCGTGCTGGGGGTGGTGTTTCAGGGTTTAGGGCAGTGCAGTGGTGTTCGGGCAGTGTAGGGGGTCGTGCTGGGGCTAGTGTTTCAGGGTTTAGGGCAGAGCAATGGTGCTCAGGCAGTGTAGGGGGTTGTGCTGGGGGTGATGTTTCAGGGTTTAGGGCAGTGCAGTGGTGTTAGGGCAGTGTAGGGGTCGTGCTGGGGGTGGTGTTTCAGGGTTTAGGGCAGTGCAGTGGTGTTCGGGCAGTGTAGGGGGTCGTGCTGGGGCTGGTGTTTCAGGGTTTTGGGCGGGGCAGTGGTGTTCGGGCAGTGTAGGGGTCGTGCTGGGGCTGGTGTTTCAGGGTTTAGGGCAGTGCAGTGGTGTTCGGGCAGTGTAGGGGGTCGTGTTGGGGCTGGTGTTTCAGGGTTTAGGGCAGTGCAGTGGTGTTTGGGCAGTGTAGGGGGTCATGCTGGGTCTGGTGTTTCAGGGTTTAGGGCAGTGCAGTGGTGTTCGGGCAGTGTAGGGGGTCTTGCTGGGGCTGGTGTTTCAGGGTTTAGGGCAGTGCAGTGGTGTTTGGGCAGTGTAGGGGGTCGTGCTGGGGGTGGTGTTTCAGGGTTTAGGGCAGTGCAGTGGTGTTCGGGCAGTGTAGGGGGTCGTGCTGGGGCTAGTGTTTCAGGGTTTAGGGCAGAGCAATGGTGCTCAGGCAGTGTAGGGGGTTGTGCTGGGGGTGATGTTTCAGGGTTTAGGGCAGTGCAGTGGTGTTAGGGCAGTGTAGGGGGTCGTGCTGGGGGTGGTGTTTCAGGGTTTAGGGCAGTGCAGTGGTGTTCGGGCAGTGTAGGGGGTCGTGCTGGGGCTGGTGTTTCAGGGTTTTGGGCGGGGCAGTGGTGTTCGGGCAGTGTAGGGGGTCGTGCTGGGGCTGGTGTTTCAGGGTTTAGGGCAGTGCAGTGGTGTTCGGGCAGTGTAGGGGGTCTTGCTGGGGGTGGTGTTTCAGGGTTTAGTGCAGTGGTGTTTGGGCAGTGTAGGGGGTCGTGCTGGGGTGGTGTTTCAGGGTTTAGGGCAGTGCAGTGGTGTTCGGGCAGTGTAGGGTGTCGTGCTGAGGGGTGGTGTTTCAGGGTTTAGGGCAGTGCAGTAGTGTTTGGGCAGTGTAGGGGGTCGTGCAGGGGGTGGTGTTTCAGGGTTTAGGGCAGTGCAGTGGTGTTCGGCCAGTGTAGGTAGTCTTGCTGGGGGTGGTGTTTCAGGGTTTAGGGCAGTGCAGTAGTTTTCGGGCAGTATAGGCGGTCGTGCTGGGGCTGGTGTTTCAGGGTTTAGGGCAGTGCAGTGGTGTGCGGGCAGTGTACGGGGTTGTGCTGGGGCTGGTGTTTCAGGGTTTAGGGCAGTGCAGTGGTGTTCGGGCAGTGTAGGGGGTCGTGCTGGGGCTGGTGTTTCAGGGTTTAGGGCAGTGCAGTGGTGTTCGGGCAGTGTACGGGGTCGTGCTGGGGCTGGTGTTTCAGGGTTTAGGGCAGTGCAGTGGTGTTCGGGCAGTGTAGGGGTCGTGCTGGGGCTGGTGTTTCAGGGTTTTGGGCAGAGCAGTGGTGTTCGGGCAGTGTAGGGGGTCGTGCTGGGGTGGTGTTTCAGGGTTTAGGGCAGTGCAGTGGTGTTCGGGCAGTGTAGGGGTCTTGCTGGGGGTGGTGTTTCAGGGTTTAGGGCAGTGCAGTGGTGTTCGGGCAGTGTAGGGGGTCTTGCTGGGGGTGGTGTTTCAGGGTTTAGGGCAGTGGTGTTCGGGCAGTGTAGGGGGTCTTGCTGGGGGTGATGTTTCAGGGTTTAGGGCAGTGCAGTGGTGTTCGGGTGGTGTAGGGGGTCTTGCTGGCGGTAATGTTTCAGGGTTTAGGGCGGTGCAGTGGTGTTCGTGCAGTGTAGGGGTCGTGCTGGGTGTGTTGTTTCAGGGTTTAGGGCAGTGCAGTAGTGTTCGGGCAGTGTAGGGGGTCGTGCAGGGGGTGGTGTTTCAGGGTTTAGGGCAGTGCAGTGGTGTTCTGGCAGTGTAGGGGGTCATGCTGGGGGTGGGGTTTCAGGGTTTAGGGCAGTACAGTGGTGTTCGGGCAGTGTAGGGGGTCGTGCAGGGGGTGGAGTTTCAGGGTTTAGGGCAGTGCAGTGGTGTTTGGGCAGTGTAGGGGGTCGTGCTGGGGCTGGTGTTTCAGGGTTTAGGGCAGTGCAGTGGTGTTCGGGGAGTGTAGGGGGTCTTGCTGGGGGTGGTGTTTCAGGGTTTAGGGCAGTGGTGTTCGGGCAGTGTAGGGGTCTTGCTGGGGGTGATGTTTCAGGGTTTAGGGCAGTGCAGTGGTGTTCAGGCAGTGTAGGGGGTCTTGCTGGGGGTAGTGTTTCAGGGTTTAGGGCAGTGCAGTGGTGTTCGTGCAGTATAGGGGTCGTGCTGGGGATGGTGTTTCTGGCTTTAGGGCAGTGCAGTAGTGTTCGAGCAGTGTAGGGGGTTGTGCAGGGGGTGGTGTTTCAGGGTTTAGGGCAGTGCAGTGGTGTTCGGGCAGTGTAGGGGGTCGCGCTGGGGGTGGTGTTTCAGGGTTTAGGGCAGTGCAGTGGTGTTCGGGCAGTGTAGGGGGTCATGCACGGGGTAGTGTTTCAGGGTTTAGGGCAGTGCAGTGGTGTTCGGGCAGTGTAGGGTGTTGTGCTGGGGCTGGTGTTTCAGGGTTCAGGGCAGTGCAGTGGTGTTCAGGCAGTGTAGGGGGTCGTGCTGAGGCTGGTGTTTCACGGTTTAGGGCAGTGCAGTGGTGTTCGGGCAGTGTAGGAGGTCGTGCTGGGGCTGGTGTTTCAGGGTTTAGGGCAGTGCAGTGGTGTTCGGGCAGTGTAGGCGGTCGTGCTGGGGCTGGTGTTTCAGGGTTTAGGGCAGTGCAGTGGTGTTCGGGCAGTGTAGGGGTCGTGCTGGGGCTGGTGTTTCAGGGTTTAGGGCAGTGCAGTGGTGCTCGGGCAGTGTAGGGGGTCGTGCTGGGGGTGATGTTTCAGGGTTTAGGGTAGTGCAGTGGTGTTCGGGCAGTGTAGGGGGTCGTGCAGGGGCTGGTGTTTCAAGGTTTAGGGCAGTGCAGTGGTGTTCGGGCAGTGTAGGGGGTCGTGCTGGGGCTGGTGTTTCAGGGTTTTGAGCAGAGCAGTGGTGTTCGGGCAGTGTAGGGGGTCATGCTGGGGGTAGTGTTTCAGGATTTAGGGCAGTGCAGTAGTGTTCAGGCAGTGTAGGGGGTCGTGCTGGGGGTGGTGTTTCAGGGTTTAGGCCAGTGGTGTTCGGGCAGTGTAGGGGTCTTGCTGGGGGTGATGTTTCAGGGTTTAGGGCAGTGCAGTGGTGTTCGGGCAGTGTAGGGGGTCTTGCTGGGGGTAGTGTTTCAGGGTTTAGGGCAGTGCAGTGGTGTTCGGGCAGTGTAGGGGGTCATGCTGGGGGTGGTGTTTCAGGGTTTAGGGCAGTGCAGTGGTGTTCGGGCAGTGTAGGGGTCGTGAAGGGGGTGGTGTTTCAGGGTTTAGGGCAGTGCAGTGGTGTCGGGCAGTGTAGGGGGTCGTGCTAGGGGTGGTGTTTCAGGGTTTAGGGCAGTGCAGTGGTGTTCGGGCAGTGTAGGGGGTCATGCAGGGGCTGGTGTTTCAGGGTTTAGGGCAGTGCAGTGGTGTTCGGGCAGTGTAGGGGGTCGTGCTGGGGGTAGTGTTTTAGGGTTTAGGGTAGTGCAGTGGTGCTTGTGTAGTGTAGGGGGTCGTGCTGGGGGTAGTGTTTTAGGGTTTAGGGTAGTGCAGTGGTGTTTGTGTAGTGTAGGGGGTCATGTTTTAGGGTAGTGCAGTGGTGTTTGGGTAGTGTAGGGGGTCGTGCTGGGGGTAGTGTTTTAGGATTTAGGTTAGTGCAGTGGTGTTTGTGTAGTGTAGGGGGTCGTGCTGGGGGTAGTGTTTTAGGGTTTAGGGTAGTGCAGTGGTGCTTGTGTAGTGTAGGGGGTCGTGCTGGGGGTAGTGTTTTAGGGTTTAGGTAGTGCAGTGGTGTTTGTGTAGTGTAGGGGGTCATGTTTTAGGGTAGTGCAGTGGTGTTTGGGTAGTGTAGGGGGTCGTGCTGGTGGTAGTGTTTTAGGATTTAGGTTAGTGCAGTGGTGTTTGGGTAGTGTAGGGGGTCGTGCTGGGGGTAGTGTTTTAGGGTTTAGGATAGTGCAGTGGTGCTTGTGTAGTGTAGGGGGTCGTGCTGGGAGTAGTGTTTTAGGGTTTAAGGTAGTGCAGTGGTGTTTTTGTAGTGTAGGGGGGTCATGTTTTAAGATGCAATGCTCCAATACCTGACCAGTCTGCACTACATAAAACTGCAAAAAAACGAAAATTAAAAAGTGTTTTGCACACTTTTGTCATTGGGCTATATGTGGGCTACATCTGGGTAATATTTGTGCTACATTTGGGCTCTTTTTTCACTGGTGGCCATCTTGGAAGACTTCTTTGTTATGAAGTTTCCTAATTTCTTCATTTACTGCAGTCTCCTCAGTAGGAAATGCTTTCAGTTTTTTACTTTGATTCCATCAAGAAGGCATTCAGATGTGTCTCACATCTTCCATAAATTCAGAATGTTAGCACTCTAGTTGCTCATTAGATCACTGGAGTAAAGCTACTGCTCACCAGGGAGTTAACTGGTAGTCTGCTGCTGGTATTGAAAGTGATTGTTTCAGTCTGCATGTCAGAATTTTCTAATGAAATAGAAGAGGATTTGAGATCTCACTTAAAACATGCCTTAATTTTTCTTTCTGCAGCACTAACCATAATTTCTATTTCAAAAAGAACCGCTCATTTTGTTCTTTTTTAAATTAAATGTTTTAAGTGTTACCGGTTTATTCCAATCAAGATGGCTTCAGGTGTGCCATACTTTTGTCATAAGTAAGGCTGTTAGCTCTCTAGTTGTTCTTTAGAACACTCTGGGAAGCTGCAGTAGAACACAAAGGCATCAACTGGCAGGCTGCTCCTGTTGAAATATAACAGGAAGATATTTGAGATCACACTTGAAACATGTCCTAATTTTTCTTTCTACAGCACTAACCATAATTTCTATGACAAAATGAACCCCATCATTTTGTTCCTTTTTAAATTAAATTAAGTGTTACCAGTTTATTCCAATCAAGATGGCTTCAGGTGTGCCATACTTTTGTCATAAGTAAGGCTGTTAGCACTCTAGTTGTTCTTTAGAACACTCTGGGAAGCTGCAGTAGAACACAAAGGAATCAACTGACAGTCTCTGCCCTTGTTGGATGTACATGTTTTACTGAGAATGTCAGACTTCATTCTCACATGAGTGAGAAAGATAATGTGAATTTACAGAAAATATGCTCTCATTTTAGCTTCTGGAGCACCTTCCAAACCTCCATGGGACAAGCATGAGAAAATAGTGTTCTCTCAAACATGATTCATGATATTCCAGCAGAAGGTTTTTCACATGGTAAAATCACCTTAGAATACACCACAATTCCTAAAATTAGTATGGTACCATCAACAAATAAATTCTAATGTAACTAAAGCCTGTTATCACCCTTTATAGTTCTCCTTTTGGTGACCCTCAAAATCTTCTATTCACTACAATGCCTTTCAATGAGGTACTATCATTTATATTGGTCCCAAGATGGCTGCCAGCAATTCCAGGATGAAGTGCTGACAGCCAATCAGATCTCACGATGACATGTGTGGTTAGGCTCCGCCCAGATATATATGTGACTTTACTTTTGATTTTCTCAGGAACTACTGAACGGATTTACACCATTTAAGCAAAAGGCACGACACTGAACCAAGGGCTACCTCTTTGCCAAATTTGGTGTAATTCCGTTCAGCAGTTCGGGCTGTAGCTGCGACTAAAGGTTCCTATGGAAAAATGAATGGGGAAAACGCGTTTTGGGACCCCCATTTTTGCTCGGCCCCCGCTTGACGTATCACCCCGAGACTTTCAGGATAGGAGCGGACCGGAGCGCCCCAACAAGTTGGAAACTTTCGCGAAGATTCGTCAACCGGCGCCAACGTTATTTCAAATAGAATGTCGCGGATTTCCTATGGATAATAGGTTTTAACTATAACTATCTACTGGCGACCGCCAGAAGATAATATATATATATATATATATATATATATATATATATAACCAAGATAAGTTCTGGACAATCTGTAAGAACACACAGCGGCACACCTGACGATAGCACAGTAGCCTTTATTGTGCACACAGTAAACAACGCGTTTCGGCAAAGCCTTTGTCAAGTGAAAACACAGTGCTCTATCACCTCTAGAAATATAGTTTCCGGTTCATAGACAATGAGGACATACTTCCATACTGCGTTGATTCATACAGAAAATAAATACCGTGACAGCAAATTTGCCTGTCATTCTGTCCCCATGCAAGGATTAATTCAAGAATTACAATTCATACATGAACGGTGAAAGGATACATAAAAGAATATATATATGCTGCAATATTGCACTACCTCGCATCATGTTTGACAATTTCGTGGTAAGGGAGAAAATACTCCCGTAAACAACAGGCCCTTGTACTCTGATTCATGTAGTCCAAGGTATCATGGCAGCATTGTTCATTACATTCTGTCTCCATGCACAGATTAATACATCAGATAGAAATGCAATTCATAAATAGTAGAGGAATACTGCAATGTACCGCATCGTTTTCGACAATCAAATACAGTCATGATAATGTTGCGGTAGATGTTCCATAATGAATATACCATCCAGTCTGCAATTAGGATACATTCAGTATACTGCAACGGAAAATCATCATAGTTAACATGCTTATAATGGTACTGTACCAATATTTCCGAGAGTAATGTACAGAGTATACAGGATTGAAGAAGTGCATATATACAGGGGACAAAATCGATACATGGTTGCAATAAAGCTCCCAATACCTGAAAACTTTCCATTCAGTCAGAGGATGCCTCAGTCCTAGTGAGAACCCTCTGTAAATTTTGGGCTAGATAGAGGTAGGATCACGTGTATGTGCTCACGGAAAAGTATAATCAGTGGTAAGAGGGGGAGATGCTAGGCAGGAGCAAGTAAAATCATAGTGTGGCGAATATGGGCGAGTTACCCATCATCCTTTCACCTACTCCAAGCCTGATGTCCTGAAGTGGACGCTACTACCTCATAGATTGGGCTAGATATAATTAATTAGACACTTTGATCAATTTCATACGTGATCTATTCAAAGATCCCGATAAAATTAGTATCACTGCTCCCAGTGAGACCCCCTAATTAAAAGTGAAATGTGCAATGAAACAGCCAACAGCTGTGGATACCTTACGTACATATGCTGAAAGGAATGGTAGAGATCTAAATTATTCAGAATTAACCCTGTCCTATGTGTGTTGCCAATTCTTCTCTACTGTTGAGCCCATTAGGTATTTTAGTGTTGAGCTCAATTATGTATCTGGATTCCATGATACGCAATTGTTTCTCCCTGTTGCCACCCCTCGGGTGTGTCAGAATTCTGTTGATTCCAAAAAATTGTATCAGACTGCTGTTACTCTGATGTTTTTCATGGAAATGCCTGGCCACAGGATAACTGAAATCCAGATTGGTCACAGCTCTCATATGCTGTAGAATTCTAGTCTTCATATGTAACTTGGTACTACAAATGTACCTGAGGCCACAGGGACATTCTAGAACATAAATGACAAAATCACTAGTTTACGTTATAAATTTGGTGATTTGTTTCGTCCTGTTGCCATAGGTAGTGTACTTGACTCTACGGAAACTGCCGCAGGCACTGGCATCGCTGAAGCCGATCGGCACAGCGCAGTAGCAGTAAGAAGAAATATATATATATAACCTACTGGCTGTCGCCAGTAGGTAGTTATAGTTAGGACCTAGTTTCCATAGGAAAAGCGTTTTTTGTTTTCCCAATAACTTTGGCGCTGGTTGACGAATCTTCGTGAAATTTTCAAAACTAGTGATCAGCTCCGGTCAGCTCTTGTCTTGAAAGTTTCGGGGTGATTCGCCAAGCGGGGGCCGAGCAAAAAGGGGGGGCCCAAAACGCGTTTTTGCCCCATGTTATTTTCCATAGGAAACTTTAGACAAAGCTACAGCCCGAACTACTGAACGGAATTCCTCAAATTTGGCAAAAAGGTAGGTCTTGGTTCAGAAAGAGTCCTTTTTGTTAAATGGTGTAAATCCGTTCAGTAGTTTTTGAAATATTAAAGGAAAAAGAAAGGAAAAAGAAAGGAAAAAGAAATATTGATATCTGGGCGGAGCCTAACCACATGTCATCGTGAAATCTGATTGGCTGTCAGCACTTCAGCCAGGAAATGCTGGCAGCCATCTTGGGACTAGGTTGAACCAGAGTCATAAGAAAACAGTTAAACAAAGATGAAAAACAAGAAAAGGGGGCAGGGTAGGAACACCCTGACCCCCCTAGGCCTGCTCAGGGGGTCCCACAAGGACCCCCAGCCCCAAAAACATTTTAAGAAACGTCCGAATTCGCGCTGGGTGCGCGAATCCAGAAGAAAAACGAAAAAACAAGCATTGGCATCGCCAATAGGTCTCGCCGTTGGGACCTTATAAGTGTTTAGCCAGAGATATTGGCAATGTTTCTAAGGTATGTTGTAGAGAGAGAGAGAGAGAGACTGACTGACAGAGAGAGACTGATTGACAGAGAGAGACTGACTGACAGAGACTGACCGAGAGAGAGAGACTGAACGACAGAGAGACTGACTAACAGAGAGACTGACTGACTGACAGAGAGAGACTGACTGAGAGAGAGACTGACTGACTGACAGAGAGAGACTGACTGACAGAGAGAGACTGACAGACAGAGAGAGACTGACAGAGAGAGAGAGACTGACAGACAGAGAGAGACTGACTGAGAGAGAGAGACTGACAGAGAGAGACTGAACGACAGAGAGACTAACAGAGAGACTGACTGACAGAGAGACTGACAGAGAGAGAGAGACTGACAGAGAGAGAGACTGACTGAGAGAGAGACTGACAGACAGACAGAGAGAGACTGACAGACAGAGACTGACAGAGAGACTGACAGAGAGAGAGAGACTGACTGACAGACAGAGAGAGACTGACAGAGAGGCTGACTGACTGACAGAGAGACTAACTGACAGAGAGAGAGAGACTGACTGAGAGAGACTGTGACTGAGAGAGAGACTGTGACTGAGAGAGACTGACTGACTGAGAGAGAGACTGACTGACTGAGAGAGACTGACTGAGAGAGTGACTGACAGAGAGAGACTGACTGAGAGAGAGACTGACTGACTGAGAGACTGTTAGACCTGTCAGCCCTAGGGTCTTCCCCTACCTTTTTTTCCCTTTTTGCTTCCTAACTGACCACCATTTTTGTTGGACATAGGACTCTGGGCACCTTACCGCTGCGAAACAGTGCTGAGGTGCAGGTGCTCTCTCCTAAAAACAGGGTGTCATAACATGTCTGCCACAGGCCCCTGCTACTGCGGTGAGGCTGCCATCCTATCTGCGCGCTAGTAGCTGGCATGGGCTGGGACTGGATGCTACTGTAACCCTGACAGCCCCGCCCTTGTCACCATAGACAGACAGGACAAAGTGACAGGGGACACCTCCCCGGAGCCCCTAGATCCTTCTAGAGACTTCCAATCCCCCAGGTTGCCGCCAGAACTTGCCGCCTTTTTCCTGGGTCACCTGACTTAGGGGTATAAAAGAAAGGGAGGGAACCCTAGATGACTGTTACACTACTGGACCTGGGGACTCTCCGCTGGAGTGGAGGCTGCTGAGTTAGGGGGATTACTACACTACTGAGGCTGACTGATCCTAGGAGCTGCTGCCCCAAGTGAGCTGAGTTACCCTGCCTGCCTGCTGACCTTGCCCTGCGGGAGGGGAACCAGGGATACCACCCCCAGTGTGTCTCCACCAACCAGGCTAACTGACTGCCTGATCATGGGACTCTGAACCAACTGCATGGACTGTCCCTGCAACACTGCCCGAAGGTACCTGACCTGGAGTCCGCTGCAGCGCTGTGGCCGTGTAGCGCCGTGGAGGTGAGGCGCTGTGTCCCCAAGATCACCACTGCTGGCCCGGGCGCCCGACTGCCTGGTGAGCTGCACCGCGGCGGAAGAAGCGCTGTGTGCCCTGAGAATCACCGCCGCTGCCCGGGACCTGTATGGGCGGTGTAGCGCTGAGAGGAGAAGAAGCGCTGTGTGCCCTGAGAATCACAGCTGCTGCCCGGGACCTGTATGGGCGGTGTAGCGCTGAGAGGAGAAGAAGCGCGGTGTGCCCCGGAATCACCGCCTCGGCCCCAAGGCCCTGCACGCTGAGCCGAGTGCCAATCACCGCTGCAGCCCGGGAGCCTGGGAAGGCCGGCCGCGTCATCGGAGGCGCGCCGGGGAAGCCATGCTGGGATTGGCTGCTGTGCCGGTCGTCGCCTAGCAACGAGGCAGCTCGTCATCCGGCCCGGCTGTGGGAAGGAAAGGCCGGGAGGACTGGCCTGCGGCCTCGCCGAGCAGCTGAGAGAAGCTCCCCAGCGACCGTAGGAGAGTCATCAGCGAGGAGTGCCCCGGAGCCGCGCCTGCATCAGGTAACGGACCGCGGGGCACTCGAGCGGCCTATGCTGGTGAGAGGGGGGTGCCAGGGACTGTGAGATTGACCGGCCTCCTCGCTCCCAGGGACAGAGCCTGTTCCTTGCGACCCTGACCCGCCGGAGCCTCTGGACGGGAGGATCCAGCCGGCGGGAGTCTGTTTGGGGCCATTTTCAGTGAGAGCATGGCCGGGGTAGGACAGTGGGCACGCCCTCCCCCTGCCACTCAATCAATCAATCAATCACGGCATTTATAGAGCGCGCTACTCACCCGGGAGGGTCTCAAGGCGCTGGGGGAGGGGGTAAGTTACTGCTCGAACAGCCAGGTCTTGAGCTGCTTCCTGAAGGCGAGATGGTCCTGGGTTCGCCGAAGGTGAGTGGGGAGGGAGTTCCAGGTCTTGGCCGCCAGGTAGGAGAAGGATCTTCCTCCGGCGGTGGTTCTGCGGATGCGTGGTACGGTGGCGAGGGCGTGGCTGGTTGATCGTAGCTGGCGTGTGGGCGTGTAGAAGGACATGCGGTCGTTGAGGTACTTTGGGCCCAGGTCGTGGAGGGCCTTGTGTGCGTGGGTGAGGAGTCTGAACGTGATTCTCTTGCTGACGGGGAGCCAGTGCAGGTCTTTCAGGTGTACGGTGATGTGGCTGTGTCGGGGGATGTCCAGGATGAGTCGTGCGGAGGCGTTCTGGATGCGCTGGAGTCTCTTTTGAAGTTTGGCTGTGGTTCCGGCGTAGAGGGTGTTCCCATAGTCCAGTCGGCTGGTGACGAGTGCCTGGGTGACGGTCTTCCTGGTTTCAGTGGGGATCCATCTGAAGATCTTGCGGAGCATGCGCAGGGTGTTGAAGCATGAAGATGAGACGGCGTTGACTTGTTTGGTCATCGATAGGGAGGAGTCCAGGATGAAGCCCAGGTTGCGTGCGTGGTCCGTTGGCTTGGGTGCGGTGCCCAGGGCCGGGGGCCACCAGGAGTCGTCCCAGGCGGAGGGTGATGAGCCCAGGATGAGGACTTCCGTCTTGTCTGAGTTCAGTTTAAGGCGGCTGTTCCTCATCCAGTCGGCGACGTCTCTCATCCCGTCGTGCAGGTTGGCTCTGGCGGTGGTGGGGTCGTTGGTGAGGGAGAGGATCAGCTGGGTGTCGTCGGCGTAGGAGATGATGTTGAGGTTGTGTCGGCGTGCGATGGCTGCGAGGGGGCTCATGTAGACGTTGAAGAGGGTCGGGCTGAGTGAGGATCCTTGTGGAACGCCGCAGATGACTTCGGTGGCTTCGGATCTGAACGGGGAGAGGCGGACTCTCTGGGTGTCTAACGCCTGAGGAGAGGCCCGGAGGGATCGCAAGCCTCTCCCAACCTATTTGTGCATTAGGAATGTTATTATTGGACCAGCCCTGAGTTAAAGGGCCATTTAGTCTGAGTTCCCCGCTTGATAGAAGTTAGGCAAAGAGACTCATTGAGCCCGTACAAGTCATTTATGGAGGAATGGCTCGAGGAAAGTTCGGAATATCTTTGCATTGCATTATGACAGATTTTTGCCTGAACCTAAGATAAAAGCATTTGAGTTTTGCATACAACGGAAGTGGTGTCTCCTTTGTGTGTGATTTACTGTGTCAGTGTGGATGTGTGTTGCACAATTACTTTACACAGTGCCTCGTGCGTGCCTACCTGCCTCGCGCCAAGCTACCTTGTTGGAATCGGTGGTCCCTACTTGGACTAGGGTGCAGACTCTGGCCAACTGGAGACCCCAGTTCCAACATTGGTGTTCAGCGGTGGGATTAGGACTTGTGCTTGTGCAACACCCCACAGTGGCCCAGTGCGCACCACAAACTCACGCCTGACGTAACGTAAGCTCAAAACTCTCCCGGACTGCCTGATTGCAAGTGCTCTTTTTGTTAAAGCCTGTGCCTAAGTCCTAGTGGTTTTCCCTGAAAACGTCCGAGGCCTTACCTAGCAAGATGGAATTCGAGCTGGCCAACCTGGAAGTGTACACGGTGGCGCAGCTTAAGGGGTTCTGCGAGGGGAAAGGGGTGTTCTTCAAGCGAGGCGCCAAGAGGGAGGAGCTTCAAAAAACCTTCAGAGCATGGGCATTGGCCCACCCGGAAGGGAGAGGGGACGAGGGGCAGGTAGAGCATGACGCTCCAGGAGAGCTGGACTTACTGCATATAGATACTAGCGATAATGTATTGCCAGGAAGGCGTTCCAGGGCAGGCAGTAGTGTCTCAGTAAGGAGTTTGTCTGCAGAGGTGTTCGAGGACAGGAGGGAGGAGAGACAGCTTAAGCTAGAGCTCGCCAGGTTAGAGAAGGAGCGTGAAGAGAAGAGGCTGGCTATGGAGGAAAGGTAGCTTGCCCATGAGCTCAGCCTGAAGGAACTGGAGATTAGAGCCCTACAGATGGGGACTCAGAATAATGCAAATGGTGGCAGCGTACCCACTGAGGTGCCACGGGAGTCTAGGTTTTACATGCCTAAGGATGTTGTGGCCAGTTTTAATGCGGGGGACGACATTGACAAGTGGCTAGCTGCTTACGAGGTGTCCTTGAGAGCCCATGGGGTCCCCGAGAGTTACTGGGGGGGTAGCCTATATAGGTACATGCCTCCGGTGCGGAGGGACACACTCCTTACATTAGACAAGGCAGATGAGACCAACTATCCTGTTATGAAGGAGGTATTGGTTAAGAAGTTTGGTCTTACTCCTGAGAAGTATAGACAGAAGTTCAGAAATAGCCACAAACTCCCCACGCAGAGCTGGGTAGATTGCCTGGACTACGCTAGGAAGGCATTGGAGGGCTGGGTGCGGGGCAGTGAGGTAACTGACTATGAAGAGCTGTATAATTTGTTCTTAAGGGAGCACCTTCTCGATAAATGTTTTCCAGAGCTGCGCCAACACCTGGTTGACCGCAAGTTGACCGACCCGAGGGAGCTTGCGGAGGAGGCGGATACCTGGGTCAGTACCAGGGTGTCCAACAAGGGATCTGGGGGGAACCCCCAAAAGGGTGGACAGGGTTTCCACCAGAAGAGAGAGGGGGAGATAAAAAAAAAAAAAAAGAGTTCTCCAAAGGCCCCCAAAACAGACCGCAAGGGAGAGGGTTTGGATCCCAGCCCCAATCTGGCTATCAGAAACCTACTTATCCTGACAGAAGTCAGCAGCCCAAAACTGTCCGGTGCTATGAGTGTGGGGAGGTTGGACACTACAAGGGGGATCACCAGTGTCGAAAAAGGACCCCAGCCCCTACTGGAGGTAAGAACCCCGGGGTGACGAGTGTAGCGCTGGGGGAGGAGCTGTCCCTAGATAAGGGGGGTGAGTGGGCAGGATTGACCCTAGTATCCCTGGGAGACAGTGAAATGGTCCCACAGACCCAGGTACCCTCGAATACTGCCAAGTACAGGCAGAGGGTCCTTGTCAACGGGCAGGGGGTGGAGGCCCTGAGGGACACAGGTGCCAGCATGACGATGGTGAGGAGACAGCTGGTGTCCCCGGAGCAAGTGATTCCTAATGTATTCCACCCGGTTGTGATGGCTGACAACAGTGTGGGTCACTACCCCGTGGCCCAAGTTCCCTTTGAGTGGGGAGGGATTTCAGGCCGTCTACGAGTTGCAGTGAGCCCTGCCATGCCAATCGACTGTCTGTTAGGAAATGATTTTGAGCACACTGCCTGGAGGGAGGTGGAGCTCAAAGCCCACGCAGAGATGCTGGGATTACCAGAATGGACCTGTGCTCTTACACGATCCATGACTGCCCGGAAGGGGAGTCAACCAGGGCTGGAGCCTGAGACAATGGCCCAGCCAGCTGCTAGCAAGGAAAACGCTGTGGAGAACGCACCACGTGAGATGGATGGGGCACCTGCAGTGGTCGCCCCGGAGGGTGACGTTGTTCCCGTGGGGGACTTGCCAACCCCTGCAGAGTGGCAGGTGGAAGGAGGGCCCGGGAGGAGTTTTGCCGGGCACAGAAGGAGTGCCCCACCCTTGAGGGCATGCGGCGACTGGCCGAAACCCAAGCAGCCGGAAATGCTTCAGGAAACTACCACATTTATTGGGAGGACGGCCTCCTTTACAGTGAGCCCAAGGCTCTGGTACATGGGTCATCTAGGGCCTTAGTGGTCCCCCAGTGCTATCGGGCCTTTTTGCTGGAGTTAGCACATGAGATTCCCTTGGCGGGACACTTGGGCCAAGACAAAACCTTTGCTCGTCTAGTCCCACATTTCTATTGGCCCAGGATGAGAATTGCCTCTGACACTTTTTGCAGGACTTGCGTGACCTGTCAATCTAGCGGGAAGACCGGGACCAAGTTGAAGGTTCCCCTGGAACCACTACCGGTCGTTGGTACCCCCTTTGAACGGGTGGGCATCAACATTGTTGGACCACTGGACCCGCCGACTGCTGCTGGTCACCAGTTTATCCTGCTTCTAGTGGACCTCGCCACCCGGTACCCGGAGGCTATCCCTCTGAGGACCATCACTGCACCTGCGGTGGCGCGGGCCCTGATGGGGATTGTTACCCGAGTGGGCTTCCCCAAAGTGGTGGTGTCGGACAGGGGCACCAACTTTATGTCCGCCTATATGCAGACCATGTGGAAGGAGTGTGGGGTGACATACAAGTTCTCCACCCCTTACCACCCCCAGACCAACGGGCTTGTTGAGAGGTTCAACAAGACCCTGAAAGGCATGATCAGGAGTCTGCCTGAGGAGGAAGTGGGACGTCCTCTTGCCCTGCCTGTTGTTTTCTTACCGAGAGGTGCCACAGAAGGGGGTGGGCTTCAGCCCCTTCGAGCTGCTGTACGGGCACCCTGTCAGGGGACCTCTCAGCTTTGTGAAGGAGGGCTGGGAGAAGTCTCCTAGGAGGCTTCCCCAAGATGTAGTGAGCTACATGTTGGCGTTCCGCAGCCAGATGGCTGGGCTGTGGAAAGAGGCATCTGAGAACTTAGAGGCCAGCCAAGCGGTCATGAAAGAATGGTATGACCGGAATGCCCATTCTGTGGAGTTGGATACTGGACAGAAGGTGTGGGTCATGGAGCCCGGAGAGCTTAGCGCCCTCCAGGACCGATGGACTGGCCTGTATGAGATACTGGAGAAGAAGGGCCAGGCCACTTACTTGGTGGATCTTAAGACCCCACGGCAACCCCACCGAGTGTTGCATGTCAACCGCCTCAAACCACACCAGGAGAGGTCTGAGCTTACCCTCCTGATGGTGACCGATGGGAGCGAGGAGGAGGAGAGCGAGCCTCTTCCGGACCTTCAGGCATCCCAAGAGAAAGACGGATCGGTGGAGGGAGTGGTTCTCTCCTCGTCCTTGACCCTTGAGCAACAGAGGGACTGCCGCCAGGTATTGGAGCAGTACTCTTCCTTGTTCTCCCTCACTCCTGGCATTACCCACCTGTGTACCCATGATGTGGACACGGGGGACAGCCCCCCTGTTAAAACCAAGTCTTACAGGCTGTCGGATAAGGTGAAGGCCAGCATCCAGAGTGAGGTCGCTAAGATGCTGGAGTTGGGGGTGATCGAGCCTTCAGGTAGCCCCTTGGCTAGTCCGGTGGTGTTGGTACCCAAAGAGGCCCCACCAGGTACCACACCTGAACTTCGGTTCTGTGTGGATTACCGAGGATTAAATTCTGTGACCAAGACGGACGCTCATCCCATCCGTAGGGGATGAGCTCATTGATCGGCTGGGCGCTGCCCGATATTTGAGTACCTTCGACCTCACGTCCGGGTACTGGCAGATCGCCCTGACGGAAGGAGCCAGAGAGAAGTCCGCTTTTTCCACACCGGAGGGCCACTTCCAGTTTAAAGTGATGCCCTTTGGACTGAAAAACGCTCCTGCTACATTTCAGCGGCTGGTGAACCGGGTACTGTCCGGCCTAGAGGCCTTTTCCGCTGCCTACCTGGACGACATAGCCGTCTTCAGCGGCAGCTGGGAAGAACATCTGTGCCACCTTCGGGAGGTGCTGCAGGCCCTGCAGCAGGCGGGCCTGACCATCAAATGCCAAATTGGACAAGGGTCCGTAGTATACCTCGGACACCTGGTGGGTGGGGGTAAGGTGCAACCCCTACAAGCCAAGATCGAAACCATCCTTGCCTGGGAGCCGCCCAAGACCCAGACGGAGGTCAGGGCTTTCCTGGGCCTCACTGGTTACTACCGTCGCTTTGTCAAGGGGTATGGCAGCATTGTGGCCCCCCCTGACGGAGCTAACCTCCAAGAAACAACCAAAGAAAGTGATTTGGACCGAAGCTTGCCAGAAAGCTTTTGATTCCCTCAAGCAGGCTTTGTGCACTGCTCCGGTGCTCAGGGCCCAGGACTTCGCTAAAGAATTTATTGTTCAAACTGACGCCTCTGAACATGGCATTGGGGCAGTACTCTCACAACTCAATGACGTGGGCCTGGATCAACCCGTGGCCTTCATATCCAGGAGGCTACTCCCCCGGGAACAACGGTGGAGTACAATCGAAAGAGAAGCTTTCGCGGTGGTCTGGGCTCTGAAGAAGTTGAGGCCATACCTCTTTGGTTCCCACTTCCTGATTCAGACCGACCACCGGCCCCTTCGTTGGCTCATGCAAATGAGGGGCGAAAACCCTAAATTGTTGAGGTGGACCATTTCCCTCCAGGGTATGGACTTCAGGGTGGAACACCGACCCGGAGTAGACCACGCCAATGCTGGCGGTCTCTCTTGGTTTTTCCGCCTTAGTGAGGAGAACTCCCTAGAGGTTGGGTAGCTCTCCCCACTTTTGGCTGGGGGGGGACGCGTGTTAGACCTGTCAGCCCTAGGGTGGTCTTCCCCTACCTTTTTTCCCCTTTTTGCTTCCTAACTGACCGCCATTTTTGTTGGACATAGGACCCTGGGCACCTTACCGCTGCGAAACAGTGCTGAGGTGCAGGTGCTCTCTCCTAAAAACAGGGTGTCATAACATGTCTGCCACAGGCCCCTGCTACTGCGGTGAGGCTGCCATCCTATCTGCGCGCTAGTAGCTGGCATGGGCTGGGACTGGATGCTACTGTAACCCTGACAGCCCCGCCCTTGTCACCATAGACAGACAGGACAAAGTGACAGGGGACACCTCCCCGGAGCCCCTAGATCCTTCTAGAGACTTCCAACCCCCCAGGTTGCCACCAGAACTTGCCGCCTTTTTCCTGGGTCACCTGACTTAGGGGTATAAAAGAAAGGGAGGGAACCCTAGATGACTGCACTACTGGACCTAGGGACTCTCCGCTGGAGTGGAGGCTGCTGAGTTAGGGGGATTCCTACACTACTGAGGCTGACTGATCCTAGGAGCTGCTGCCCCAAGTGAGCTGAGTTACCCTGCCTGCCTGCTGACCTTGCCCTGCGGGAGGGGAACCAGGGATACCACCCCCAGTGTGTCTCCACCAACCAGGCTAACTGACTGCCTGATCATGGGACTCTGAACCAACTGCATGGACTGTCCCTGCAACACTGCCCGAGGTACCTGACCTGGAGTCCGCTGCAGCGCTGTGGCCGTGTAGCGCCGTGGAGGTGAGGCGCTGTGTCCCCAAGATCACCACCGCTGGCCCGGGCGCCCGACTGCCTGGTGAGCTGCACCGCGGCGGAAGAAGCGCTGTGTGCCCTGAGAATCACCGCCGCTGCCCGGGACCTGTATGGGTGGTGTAGCACTGAGAGGAGAAGAAGCGCTGTGTGCCCTGAGAATCACCGCCGCTGCCCGGGACCTGTATGGGCGGTGTAGCACTGAGAGGAGAAGAAGCGCTGTGTGCCCTGAGAATCACAGCTGCTGCCCGGGACCTGTATGGGCGGTGTAGCGCTGAGAGGAGAAGAAGCGCAATGTGCCCCGGAATCACCGTTGCGGCCCCAAGGCCCTGCACGCTGAGCCGAGTGCCAATCACCGCTGCAGCCCGGAAGCCTGGAAAGGCCGGCCGCGTCATAGGAGGCGCGCCGGGGAAGCCATGCTGGGATTGGCTGCCGTGCCGGTCGTCGCCTAGCAACGAGGCGGCTCGTCATCAGGCCCAGCTGTGGGAAGGAAAGGCCGGGAGGACTGGCCTGCGGCCTCGCCAAGCAGCTTAGAGAAGCTCCCCAGTGACTGGAGGAGAGTCAGCAGCGAGGAGTGCCCCGGAGCCGCGCCCGCATCAGGTAACGGACCGCGGGGCACTCGAGCGGCCTATGCTGGTGAGAGGGGGGTGCCAGGGACTGTGAGATTGACCGGCCTCCTCGCTCCCAGGGACAGAGCCTGTTCCTTGCGACCCTGACCCGCCGGAGCCTCTGGACGGGAGGATCCAGCCGGCGGGAGTCTGTTTGGGGCCATTTTCAGTGAGAGCACAGCCGGGGTAGGACAGTGGGCACGCCCTCCCCCGACCACTGAGTGTCTAGCGCCTGAGGAGAGGCCCGGAGGGATCGCGAGCCTCTCCCAACCTATTTGTGCATTAGGAATGTTATTCTTGGACCAGCCCTGAGTCAAAGGGCCATTTAGTCTGAGTTCCCCGCTTGATAGAAGTTAGGCAAAGAGACTCATTGAGCCCGTACAAGTCATTTATGGAGGAATGGCTCGAGGAAAGTTCGGAATATCTTTGCATTGCATTATGACAGATTTTTGCCTGAACCTAAGATAAAAGGATTTGAGTTTTGCATACAACGGAAGTGATGTCTCCTTTGTGTGTGATTTACTGTGTCAGTGTGGATGTGTGTTGCACAATTACTTTACACAGTGCCTCGTGCGTGCCTACCTGCCTCGCGCCAAGCTACCTTGTCGGAATCGGTGGTCCCTACTTGGACTAGGGTGCAGACTCTGGCCAACTGGAGACCCCGGTTCTAACAGAGACTGACTGACTGAGACTGACAGAGAGAGAGAGAGAGAGAGAGACTGACTGAGAGAGAGAGAGAGAGAGAGAGAGAGAGAGAGAGAGACTGAGTGAGAGAGAGAGACTGACTGACAGAGAGACTGACTGACAGAGACTGACTGACAGAGAGACTGACTGACAGAGAGAGACTGACAGAGAGAGACTGACAGAGAGAGAGACTGAGAGAGAGAGACTGACAGAGAGAGAGACTGACTGAAAGAGAGACTGACTGACTGAAAGAGAGACTGACTGACTGACAGAGAGGAAAACCTGCTCTCGCTACAATGAAGCAAAGCAGGATTGCATGTCAGCAGCTCCCCTTGCTCAAAAGCAATGCCGGCTCCTGCAGGAGGCGGGCAGCCGGCGGGACCGTGGGGGCATTGGGGCTCCCCCCACGGTCCCCAACACAAAGGGCCGGCCCCGGGGACCCCCTCCCCCATGTCATTTGAGATGTCATCAGTGATGTCACTGACCATGTCATGAATGATGTAATATGTGACGTCATCAGCAGTGCATTGCGGGGGCGCGAGTTATAGTTAGCTAAACTAACTATAACGGCGGAATTTCTATGGTTTTGTACGAGTGAAATGTCCAACTAACTATAACGTCCCTGAAACCTATGGTTTTCTCAGTGAATGTCTAAGGTTTTTTAAATGCTAATTTCTAACTATAATGTCCCTGAAACCTATGGATTTTTCAGTGAATATATATATATATATATATATATATATATATGCCAATCGAAGGTTCCCATAATTGAAGGTACCACACACGGCGTGTCTGCATTCTTTTATTTACAGGGCAGCATTTCAACAGCTTCGCGGACACAGTTAGATTCAGTCTGCAGTATGTGGTACCTTCAATTATGGGTACCTTCGATTGGCATATGCGGCGGCCTGCCCAGGTCACGAAGGCACCCCCCTGCGGACGTGCGAGTCCGGCGCCGTCACTATAACGGCGTGGACATTTGCAGGGCTCATACGTGGCATGCCAGCAACCTTGTGAGTTACACAGTTATCCACCTGGATTTAGAATTTTACGAAGCAAACTGAACAGCGGCAAATTATATGAAAGGACTGCGGAAACCAGAATGCACTGAGTGGACACGCCCTGAGGGCGGGACTTGAACGCAGCATAAGTGCGAGTAATTTCATGCCGCTGCAATTCCGCTAGAGCCATTCCTATAACTAAGGGCGAGAGGACGCCCGAAACGCGTTGGGGAACTTAATGGCAGACTGAATCTAACTGTGTCCGCGAAGCTGTTGAAATGCTGCCCTGTAAATAAAAGAATGCAGACACGCCGTGTGTGGTACCTTCAATTATGGGAACCTTCGATTGGCATATATATATATATATATATATATATATATAAATAATATTCAATGAAAAAAGCAAAGGTTAAAGCTTAGTTATAGTTAGGAAAACTTTTTTTCCCTACACAAACCAAGCTTAAACTACACAAACATTAATAGTTTTACAGTTATAACTTTCATTTACAATTTATCCACCACCTTCAAATTATTATAAGTAGTGCATCTCGTTACACACTCTTTTCAGCTCAGTAACCAATGAACACTAACTATAACTCACCACTCTACCATGCACTGTTTTCTAACAAATAATGATACTCCACTGTACAGTTTAAAACTGCCATTTCGACATGGCAAAATGAACCTTTTGACAGACCTACACCTTTCTTTTGATACTTATAAGCCAGCCCTAAATGCTTATAGGGCAGGGTGTATGGTACTTAAAAAGTAGGCCATGTAAATTTTCATGTTTACACATTCTGGCAGTGTAAAACCTACAAAATCATTTCACTGTGGCAAGTCCTCTTGTGTGAGCTTCAGAGACACAACAAGCTTCCAGAAGCCATCTCCTGCAACTTTCCTCCTTTTCCTGTTCACCAGTTCCAACTGGAACTGCCCTGGACCCTACTGTTGGAGCCCATTGGAGTGAGTCCTAAATCCAAGTGGTGCCCCCCAGTTCTTGGACCCTTGGTTGGTGTTAGTGTGTACCCCTCCTATCCAACAACAGCAAACTGGACACTAAAAAAAAATTCTGAACTTTTCTCCAAAAGAACCAGAGGGTTTGTACGTAGAGGATTTCACTGGGACAAATGCTTAGCAGCAACCTGTGGTTGATGATGCCTTCCTGGGCCAGTACTTCGGGCTTCGCCTGCTCGAAGCTTTCCTGCTGTCAACGTCGAGAACCTCGAACTTCCTACCGGTGTTAAGGCTCACACCGAGGTCCTGCTCTTCAGCCAGCTGCCGTCTATCAGCCCCTCTTCGGATCCAGCCTAAAGCCTGACCCACCGACGACCCACACAACAAGGCTTTTTCCCCAAATTTTTTTTTAAAAACTTTCACATGTGAAGGTAAACGTTCCACTGGGAAAAACTTGTTCCATGTATCTAAGCCGTGCACCATATAGGGCAGCCTTAACTTTTGGCTTTGACCCGGTCTAGCGCGGCCTGATAACCGCCAAAAACTTTTACAATTCTTATCTCTGGTTCTACTTATTGGATTTATGTCGTTTTGTTTATTAAAATATTCTCTATTATTCTTAATTGGCTTGGGACTCTTGTGTTGTATTTGTACTTTATTACTGCTGGAGTGTTGCAAAAATACTTTACACATTGCCTGTAAGTTAACCCAGACTGCTTTGTGCCAAACTACAAGAGGTTTAAGCACAGCCACAGGTTTATTTATTGACATTTGTGGTTCACCCTGACAAGGATTGTAATTATTTCTTGAAGTGGATTCTCACCCCTTTAAACAAATAACACGGTTTCTTACTTTGGTGTTCAGTGGCAGGACTCAATACTTGCGTTTTTGCAGTGCCACTCAATGATTTGTGTAAAACCAATAATCACTTAATAATCTGACATCAAAATCAATTTGATTTTAAAGTTCTCCTTTATTTTTAATTGGCCATTTTTCTGATTTTTTTCTAAATTCCATTTGTGTCACATTTTTGCACCTGTGACATTTTTGCTAGCATGGAGATGGAGCTCAGTAACATTGTGGGCCTCAAAGTGGCGTAATTAAGGAAGCTATGCAAAGAGGTAAGGCTAACCTTGAGGAAGGGGTTCACAAAGGTGTTATTTCAAATAGCCCCCCTAGCCTTTGAGGAGGTTTGTAGGATGCAAGCTGTAACAAAAGAGCAGGACTGACACTGAGAATGAAAAGGTGGATGAGGAAGATGACCAAAGACCTACAGCTGCAGCAAGGGAGGAGGAAAAGTTGCTCACAGGAGCTAGATCCAGACATATGGGCTGAAAGACTTGAAACCTCAGCTGGCCAATCTGAATTGACTGCAGAAGAGAAAAATGCAGAGAGGGCTTTGGAAGAAAGGAAGCTAGCCTTTGAGGAGAAGAAAATATTGCTGGCTCATGAAATGAATCAGAAGAAGCTGGACGTAAAAGCCAGACATCTCTCGGAGTCCAGCAACAATAGTGGCTATGACAGTCCAGTGTCAAAATGAGACAAGAGGGCCCACGTTCGCAATCACCTGGTGGTTAGCTTTGTAGTGGGGGATGACAGATAAGTGGTTTGAATCCTATGAAGAAGCTCTGAAGATGCATAGAGTACCTGAGGAAAACTGGGGAGCTAGTCTTTGGAGGCATATGCTGACTGAGGGGAGGAATTCTCTGCTGGCCCTAGGAAAGGGGAACAGGATCCAGTATTCCCCTCCCCCAGAAGGAAGCTCTTGTTAGAAAGCATGGTCTGACCCCTGAGAAGTACAGCCAGAAGTTGTAAACCCAGTCCTGGGTAGATATTGTGAATTACTCAAGAAGACACTCGATGGCTGGGTGAAGGGCAGTAACATGAGTAATTATGATGACCTGTACAATCTTTTTCTGAATGAGCATATGTTCAGTAACTTTTTAACTAGCTGGGCCAACACCTAATTGATTGTATGTTCTCTGTATCCATTGAGCTTGCCAAAAAAGCAGACCTATGGCTTCGCATCTAGCTCTACAAGAAGGTACCTGTGGAAGACCCCAAGAAGGGTGGACAGGGCCCCTCCCCCAGCATAAGGAGGGTGAAAACTATAAAAAAAATCAAGGGGGTTCTCTAAGGGCCCTCATAAGAGTTCCTAGGGAAAAGAGCCCCTATCCAATCCTGAGTATAATAAGGCTGGATTTATTGGGATGAAATCCCAGGGCCACTTCCAGCCCATGTGCCATGAGTGTTACCAGTATGGGCACTTAAAAGGGGGTGCTAGCAGAACCTGTAGTAAGCAGCCCCCACCCTAGTGTCGTAGCTTGGGGATTATAAATATAGTGCTCGGGTGAAGACTGTCCCCATCAGTATTGTGGGGTAGTACAGAGGTTACATTAGAGTCCCTGGGTGACAGAGAGTTAGTGCTAAAGTGTCACAAGCATGGCAATACCAAAACATATAGGCAGTGGCTCACCATCAATGAGCAGAGAGTGGAGGCTCTAAGAGACACAGGAGCCAGTATGACTATTGTTAGGTGTCATCTGGTATCTCTAGAGCAGGCAGTCCCTAACATAGTACAACAGGTTGTGACAGCACACAACCAGATCAGTCTCTATCCAGGGTCTCTGGTTCCCATTAAATGGGGAGGGGGAAAGAGTTGGAGCTCAAGTTTCGTTTGGAGATGTTGGGATTGCCTGAGTGGGTGTGCCTGAGCAAGCGGTCGATGGTAGCACGAGGGAGGGAGATGGTGTCAAATGGGCTTGGAACCCGGAAAACTGGCCCAGGTAACTGCTAGAAACAGGAAGGGTAAGGGGTTGGGAAACCCGCCCCAGGAGTTCCCATGGAGAAGGCTGAGGGTGATGCCCCAAAACCGACGGGGTAAGACATGGCTGACCTGAGAGACCTACCCGAGTTAGTCGGGTGGCAAATGGAAAGGGGGCTGTCACGTGTAGAGTTCTGCAAAGTGTACAGGGAGTGCCCCACTCTTGTCAGACTATAGCAGCAGGCCGAGGATCAGGCAAATGGAGACACCTCTGGTGATCACCTTATCTATTGGGTGAATCGTCTCCTGTATAGTGAGCCTAAGGTCTCTGAGCCCGAGTTAACCCATGTGTTAGTGTTCCACCAGTGCTACTGGGTCTTCCTACTGGAGCTGGCACCTTGATGTAGCTTTAGCAGGGCATCTGGGGCAGGCCAAACCCTTTGACCGATTGGTCACCCACTTTTATTGACCCACATGAGAATGACCACAGATGCATTCTACCTGCCAGGCAAATGAGAAGTAAGGGCTAAAGCGGAAGTCTCACCTGCTCCTCTTCTCTGTCGTGGGAACTCCCTTTGAGAGGGTGGGTATCGACATTGAGGGGCCTCTGGACACCAAGACAGTCCAGGTCAACAGATTTATCCTGGGCCATGCCACTCAATACCCTGAGACCATACCTCTGAGATAAATGTACTGTGCCCATGGTAACCAGAGCACTGATATGGGATATTTACCCGCGTGGGTTTCCCCAAGGAGATTGTGTCTGACCGAGGCACTGACTGTCAGCATACATGAAGTCCATGTGGGATAAGTGTGGGGTAACCTACAAGTTCTCCACACTATGCCACCCCCAGAACATTGGACTTGTTAAGAGATTTAACTAGACCCCAAAAGACTTGATTGTGGCTTGTCAGAGCCCATGAGGCATTAGTGGGATGTCCTCTTACCAAGTCTGTTTGCATACAGGAAACTGCCCCCAGAAGCCTGTGAGGTTCACATCTGTTTGGCCATCCTGTCAGAGGGCCTCTCAGCCTTGTGAAGGAGTGGTATGAGCAGGCTCCTACGAACCCTCCCCCCCCCCCCCCAAGATGTACTGAGCTACATATCTCTGATGAAGCGATTCTGGAAGAAGGCCACTGAGAACCTGGAGGCCAGCCTGGAGATCATGAAACATTGGCGTGACCAGAAGGCCACTCTGGTGGAGTTTCAGCCTCGCCACAAGGTGTGGGTGATGGATCCTGTAGAGCTCCGGGCCTTACTGGACCAGTGGACTGGGCCCTATGAGATCAAGGAATGGAACAGGAGGCCATCTATCTGGTGGGCCTCCAGATACCCTGGAACCCTTTATGGATCCTGCATGTCAACCGCCTCAAGCCCCACTTAGAGAGGTCCGAAGTCACAATGCTCTTGATGACAGATTGAGGTGAGGAGAAGGAGAAAAGTGAACCTCTCCCAGGCCTCCTCTCTTCCAAAGATGAGGATGGTGCAGTGGAGGGTGTGATCCTGTACCCCACACTAGCTCCAAACCAGAAGAATGTCACCAGTTGCTCTGGTGATTCTCTTCCCTGTTCTCACTTACCCACAGGCTCACCACTTGGTGTACCCATGACATCGACATTGGTGACAGCATGCCTGTCAAGAATAAAATCTACAGGCTGTTTGATAACGTGAGAGCCAGTTGCAAGGATGAGGTGTCCAAGATGTTAGAATTAGGGGTGATTGAGCACTCCAGTAGCCTATGATCCAGTGGTACTGGTACTCAAGGCTGCCCCACCGGACGTCACCCCAGAACTTCAGTTCTGTGTGGACTACAGAGGAATTAACTCAGTCACCAGGACTGATGCTCATCCCATCCCTCGAGTTGATGAACTCATTGATCAGTCGAGAGCTACCAAGTTCCTGAGTACTTTTGATTTGACATCAGGGAACTGGCAGATTGCCTTGACCAACAGGGGCAAGGAGAGTCTGCATTCTCCATCCCAGAGGGCCACTCTCAATTCAGAGTGATTCCCTTTAGATTAAAGAATACCTCTACCACCTTCCATCGGAGGTTCAACTGGGTCCTGGTTGGGCTGGCGAACTCCATTGCCGCCTACCTGGACGATAATGCTGTCTTCAGGTTCCCGCTGGGATGACCACCTGCAATACTCCAGGAAGTGCTTCAAGCACTGCAACAGGCAGGCCTGACTGTCCAAGCCTATAGGTGCCAGACAGGGCAGTGTTTTGTGGTGTACTTGGGCCACCTGATCGGTGGGGGCAAACGTGCAGCCCCTTCAGCCCGGGATTCAGACCTTATGGCTTAGGAGGCCCCCAAGACCCAGAAGAGCGCTTTCTTGGGCCTCCATGTGTACTACAGGTGATTTGTTAAGGGTATTGCACCATTGTTGCTCCCTTTACAGGGCTGACTTCTAAGAAGCATCCCAAGAAAGTGATCTGGACAGAGGTGTGCCAGAAAGCACTTGACGCCCTGAAGGAAGCCATGTGCACAAGGCCCTGACTTCTCTAAAGAATTCCTAGTTCAGAAAGATGCATCAAAGTATAGCATTTGGGGTGTTCTGTCAAAGCTAAATGATGAGGGCCTGGACCAACCTGTAGTCTTCATCAGCAGGGGACTACTTCCCCAGGAACAGAGGTGGAGAGTAATAGAAAGGCATTTGCAATGGTCTGGGCACTGAAGAAGTTGATACCATACTTGTTTGGGTCTCACTTTTGGGTTGAGACAGATGACAGATCCTCTCAGATGGTTAATGCAAATGCAGGATGAAAATCCAAAACTGTTTAGGTGGTCCATCTCCATACAGGAAATGGAATTTATTGTGGAACATTGCCCTGGGACTGATTACGCCAATGCTGATGGTCTTTCCAGGTTTTTCATTCTTGTCGAACTCCCACGAGGGTGGGTCGTTCTTCCTGCCTTCTGCTGGGTGGGGCACATGTTAGAAATTATTATCTTCTACGGGACAATCCCCTAGATGTTTTGTCTTTACTACCCTATTTTTTGCTGAACCTGTTTTTGTTGGCCATAGGACTCTGTGTACTTTACTCCTGCTAACCAGTGGTAACGTGTGTATGTGCTCTCCCTTCTAAACATGGTAAATGTGGCATACACCTAATTAGCACAGTTAATTTACATATAAGTACCTAGAATATGCTACTACATGTGCCTTGGGCTTGTAAATTAAATGTTACAAGTGGGCTGCATCAATCATTGTACCAACCACCCACCAACACCTCCTCGTTTATCCCCAGTTACACTGCAATTCGCCTTCCACAGCAGACCACTCGTATTTAACACCCCAGACACGGCGCCTCTGGAAGCACTCCTGAACGACCTGCAAGACTGCTTACTAATTGTATGTCTGTCTAACTGCTCCGATGTGCCTACTACATACTGAAGAAACATGCTGTAGGACATTGTGCAATACTGAAGATTAAGTTGCAAAACATAATAAAGATATTTATTAAAAAAAAATCATTGTACCACCCACTAAAGTGGCACTGGAAAACATGTCTCAGGCGTACCATTGCAACCTGTAGTATAGTTTAAAATTGCCATTTCGACGACCTGGCAAAATACAACTTTTAACAGGCCTAAACTTTCCTTTTTGATACATATAATTTAACCCCTATGGTAGGTCCTAAATGCTCAAAGTGCAAAGTGCATGGTATTTAATATGTAGGAAATCTATATTTAAAGTTTTACATATCCTGGCAGTGAGGAAAATCCCCAAACCGTTTTTCAAAATGGTAAGGCTGGCTGGCCTCTCATAGACTAACGCTGGTTTTTAATAATGTCGTATCCCAAAGGGGCTAGCTTTCCCCGAAGTAAGCGTTCGCACTCTCTTGGGTGTGGTCAAACTACATTTATTGGTTAAGTCTTGGGTTTATAACAAATAGGAAAGAAAGGAGTCCGTTTTTCGGGAGCTGCTCCTGTTTTTCACCGTTTTCAGCAAGGTCTGGAGGGGCGGGGAGTCCCAGTCGGTAGTCCGAAGACGTCCAGGAAGATGTGGGCAGGATAAGACTAAAAAAAAAAAAGAAAACAAACAAGCCACGGGTCAGTGGATGATATCCGATACTCTGAGCAGAGGGAAGAGAACGTGAGGGATCACCGAGCGTAGCCGATACGTGGAACCCAGAGAAGACAGTGATGAGCGGTGACCACCCCCACAGAACTACCCGATCCCTCCCCGTGACTGTGTGAACCCCTGTATGCGATAACGCACCTGTTCCAGCAACCCTCCTCCTGGAGTGTGGCGGGGCGTAGCGCGGTGCTGTTGTCCTCTGGGTGTGTGTCCGCGGCCAAGGACCTCCGCTGAGACGTCTGGTTCACCGGCAAGCGGGCCGCTTTCCGAGACTTCCTTCCGCGTCTTCTTCTCTTCCTGGTTCACTCCTCTCGGCTCTTCGGCGTGCGTGCTTGTGCTGTTGGTCACTTCCTTTTTCTCCCGGCCGGTCTCTCCCGATAGGAAACCCGAGGCTGAAGTCACGCCCTCGGTCTCCTCACTCGCTGCCTCCACGAAAATTTAAAGGGACCGTCCTCGTCCCGTACCTGTAGCAGCAGGATATCGGCGTCAGCAAGAGTCCCCGAGTCCAGTTCCCCGGGCACCTCTCGACACACCCTTCCCCCAGGATTTCCCCGATCGGGGGAAAGTGGAAAACGGGACAGGAAGTCAGCAATTCCTTGGTCGGAACCCTTACGGACCTCAAATTGAAACGGCTGCAGAGCCAGAAACCACCGGAGCACCCGGTCGTTACAGCCTTTGTTTCTTTGGAGCCAAGTCAGAGGAGCATGGTCGGTGTACAACACAAAGGGTCTGCCCTCAAGGTAATACCTCAGCTTCTCTATACCCCATTTCACGGCCAGGCACTCTTTCTCAATAGTAGGATAGACCCGTTCTCTAGGGAAGAGTTTTCTACTGATGTAGAGGACTGGTCTTTCCAAGCCCTCGCAGTCATGCTGGGACAGAACAGCGCCTATACCCACCCCGGACGCATCTGTCTGGGGAATAAAAGGCTTCCGGAAATCAGGTGTCAGTAACACAGGCGAGGTAGTTAGGGTCGTTTTTAGGGTTTGGAAGGCTACAAGCTCAGGGGTTGAGGGGGAGCGGAGCTGTACGGTGGTGGCTGACTTCTTTAATAGGTCCATGAGGGAGGGCGGCTATGTCTGCAAACTGGGGAATGAAACGTCGGTAATACCCTACCAAGCCCAAAAAGGCTCGGAGGTCGCGTTTGGTGGCGGGAAAAGGGGTATCCTGTATGGCCTTCACTTTTTCGGTTTGTGATTCTATCAAGCCCTTCCCTAGCACATATCCTAGGTACTTCACCTTCTGAAAGGCAAAACTGGACTTCTTTGTATTAATATGTAAATGCGCGGCCCTGAATTCTGAAAGGATCGCCTCTAGATGAGTCATATGTTCTTCCCAGGTCTTACTGTATACCACTATGTCATCTAAGTAAGCAGAGGAGTAGGTCATATGACGGGCCAGAAGAGTGTCCATCAGCCTCTGGAAACTGGCTGGAGCTCCGTGTAATCCGAAAGGTAGGACGGTGAAATGGAACAGACCGTCAGGTGTGGAGAACGCGGTTTTCTCCTGATCCTTCGGATTCAGAGGGATCTGCCAACAGCCTTTGGTGGGGTCGATAGTGGAGATGTATTGAGCCTCACCAAGGCATTCTACCAGTTCATCTACCCTGGGAAGGGGATAGCCATCCTGTTTGGATATACGGTTCACCGCTCTGAAATCTATACAGCACCGGATACTGCCTTCCGGTTTTGGTACCAGCACAATGGGGGAGCACCAGTTGCTACGGGAGGGGACTATAATCCCAGACTCTAGCATCTGTTTCACCTCCTTCTGGAGGGCCAGTCGTCGTGCTTCTGGAACCCTGTAGGGTCGCTGTTTCACCGTGACGCCCTCTTGGGTGGGGATGGAGTGCATGGCCACATGTGTTCTTCCGGGTTGGTCAGAGAAAATATCCCGAAAGGAATGAAGCAAGGCATACGCCCCCTTCTTGTTGTCCCCGGTCAACTCGTCATTGATTATGGTGGAATCGACGGTGTGTGGATGGGTTTCCACAGTGGAGACCGTATGGGGTTTTCTTGGTGGAGGACCGAGCCACTTCTTAAGGAGATTTATGTGGTACATCTGTGTCTTGTTAGATGAAAGGCCCAGTATATAGGGGGTTTTGCCTACTTTCCTTATCACTGGAAAAGGTCCTTGCCACTCTTTTCTTAGTTTGTGGGTGGACGAGGGAAGCAGTACCAATGCCCAATCACCTTTTTTCAACTCTCTCAAACGCTTGCCTTTGTCGTAGGTTTGTTCTTGTTTCCCTTGAGCCTTCTCGAGGGATACAAGGCTAGGGTTCTTAACTTATGAAGACGGGCTTTGACTTGGTTGGCGTAGTCCAACAAGGCCTGAGCCTCATGGGCACCGTCCTTTTCCCAGCTTTCTTTGGTGATTTCCAGAAGCGTACGGGGCTTCTTCCCAAAGAGGAGTTCGAAGGGGGACACCCCCAGGCTGCTCTGGACCTGACTTCTGATAACGAACAGGGCCAAGGAAAGGAGCTGGTCCCAGTTTTTTCCATCACCTGTAAGGAGCTTCTTAAGGGTCAGATTGAGGTTGCCGTTGTAACGTTCCACCAGACCATCAGACTGGGGATGGTACACAGATGTTTTTATGTGTCTGATGTTTAGCCGTCTACAGACCTGTTTCATTAGTCTTGACACGAAAGGGGTTCCCTGATCTGTGATTATATCACGGGGAAAACCCATCCTAGAGAATACCTCTATGAGTCGCTGTGCTATGGTGGTGGGGGTTGCAGAGTGTAAGGGAAGGGCTTCGGGATATCTAGTTGAGTAGTCAACTATAACGAGGACGTACCGATAACCCCTGGTGGACTTGGAGAGGGGTCCTATAAGGTCCATACCCACCCGGTCAAAAGGTTTGCCAATGATAGGGAGAGGGTTCAAAGGTGCTTTTGGAGGGATGTAAGGGTTCTTTTTTTGACAAATTGTACACTCCTGGCAGTACTTTCGTATCTGAGCGTGGACCCCTGGCCAGAAAAAACTACGGAGTATGGACTGGGATGTCTTTTCTGTCCCGCAATGCCCTGCAAGGAGGTGGGAATGTGCAAAGAACAGGATCTGGTCCCTGAAACCTGTGGGCACCAGTAGCTGGGGTTCTTCATCCTCCTTGCCGATCCTGTACAGGAGGCCATTCTTCTCAACAAAGCAAGGGTATACCCTCTTAGGGAACTTAAGGGCGTCTTTGGCGCTTTGCCAGGCGTTACTGAGACTACTGTTGTTAAGCTGGGCAGTTCTAAAGTGTGTATCTATGGCCCACGGTTCGGAGGCCAAAAGACTGTTACGGGGGTTTTGTGTGGCTAGGTTGTTTTTAAGGTTCTCAAACAGCAGACCAAAAAGCCAGGGGTTGTCTATACCTATGATAAGAGGCTCAGGGAGGTATGGTAGGGCCCCTACATCCGCTGTGATTTCTAGACCCTGCTTGGTTTGTAGTCTTATTCTGGCTAGGGGGTAATTCTTAATGTCACCGTGTACACATCTAATACTGACATGCTTCTCGGGTAAGAAAGAAAATGGGGGGACAAGCTCACTCCGTACAACGGAGTGTCTACAGCTAGAGTCCAGGAGGGCAGTTATGGGGTGATTGTTTAATGTCAAACTCGCGTAGTACACCGGACCAGTCTCCTGGGCGTACATTATGGACTGGGGCAGGTAATGGACGTCCATGGGTTCCTCTTCGGCTTTTTCTTTCCTCCTTCGGCAGAACTTGGCGATATGCCCCCACTCGAAACACTGAGGACCGGTGGAAGGAAGAACTTCTGATCGTCCTGACCGTGGTTTTGTGGGTTCGAAGGAAGTTCTAGTTGTTTTCTTTTCGTTTTTCCCCCGTTTGTAGGGGTTTCATTTTTCTCTCAGGTTCTCTTATGAGGCTTTGGTTCTATGCCCTGGCATAAGACGTGGCCATCTCCACCGCATGCTCAAGTGTCAGTCCTGCATGTTGGCGCAGCCACCTGTGTTCCGTATGGTAGTGCCTCTAAATATTGCTCGAGGTAGATTTTATCCATGATCTCTTCACGAGTGGAGTCCAGAGGTTTAAGCCAACGGTCTGCGGCCTCCTTTATTTTATAAAAAAGGGTCTTTGGGGTGTCTCCCGTTGTGGCCCTTTCTTGCCTGAACCGAAGGCGGTGTGCCTCGTCATCAACCCCCAATCGGTCTAGTATGAACTGTTTCACATGCCCATAAGCGGCGGTACCATCCCGATTGGCTATTTGATAGGCCGCCGGTGCTTCACCGGTGAGTAAGGGTGCCAGGTAAAAAGGCCAACGGTCTGCAGGCCAAGCGTTGGCCCTTGCAGCCAGTTCAAAGCTCAGGAAGAAAGAGACCGGGTCATCCCCCGGGACATATTTCTGGAGCGGTATTACCGTCCCAGGCAGTGCAGGAGCTCTCCCTTGTCCCAAGACCTGCAGGAGCTGTGTCTGTCCCTCCGCCAGCTTCGTGACGTTTTCCGCCTGGGTTTGTATTGCGGAGATGAAAACTCGGCCTGACTGGCCCACTCTAGTTTACTCTGGGCTTCTCTCATCTGGGCAATGACTTGTTCCATCTGGTTTCAGATGGACGGTGCCCGCATTCTCCACCACTTTGTCGTATCCCAAAAGGGCTAGCTTTCCCCGAAGTAAGCGTTCGCACTCTCTTGGGTGTGGTCAAACTATATTTATTGGTTAAGTCTTAGGTTTATTACAAAAAGGAAAGAAAGGAGTCTGGTTTTCGGGAGCTGCTCACGGTTTTCACCGGTTCCAGGAAGGTCAGGAGGGGCGGGGAGTCCCAGTTGGTAGTCCGAAGACGTCCAGGAAGATGTGGGCAGGATAAGACTAAAAAAAAAAAAAAAAAACAAGCCACGGGTCAGTGGACGATATCCGATACTCTGAGCAGAGGGAGGGGAACGTGAGGGATCACCGAGCGTAGCCGATACGTGGAACCCAGAGAAGACAGTGATGAGCGGTGACCACCCCACAGAACTACCCGTTCCCTCCCCGTGACTGTGTGAACCCCTGTATGCGATAACGCACCTGTTCCAGCCACCCTCCTCCTGGAGTGTGGCGGGGCGTAGCGCGGTGCTGTTGTCCTCTGGGTGTGTGTCCCCGGCCAGGGACCTCCGCTGAGACGTCTGGTTCACCGGCAAACGGGCCGCCTTCCGAGACTTCCTTCCAAGTCTTCTTCTCTTCCTGGTTCACTCCTCTCGCCTCTTCGGCGTGTGCGACAGTGCTATTGGTCACTTCCTTTTTCTCCCGGCCGGTCTCTCCCGATAGGAAACCCGAGGCTGACGTCACGCCCTCGGTCTCCTACTCTCGCCGCCTCCACGAAAATTTAAAGGGACCGTCCTCGTCCCGTACCCGTAGCAGCAGGATATCGGCGTCAGCAAGAGTCCCCGAGTCCAGTTCCCCGGGCACCTCCCGACAAATAACTACTAAATTAAGTTTGGGGACAGCTAGAAAAATACTTCTTCCACTCATTTTGATTGTAATTTAAATTCCTCTTTAATGGTAAAGTGGGATTTTAAAATTAGAAAGTTAGCATTTACCTGCCTACATTTTTTTCTGGTACCTTTTTGTGAGTGGCCAGCTGCCCTAACGGCCCCCTGGTGTGAAATGTGAATTGTAGGCAGACAATGGACAAAGGTCCTGGGTGTAGAGGGTAGCGGGTCTACCTGACAGTATGGCTGGGGAGGACTTTTACCCTGCCCTGATTACACTTAAAAGGGACCTGCCCCCGCACACACTAAGAGACCTGACTTCAGGCCTGCCCCTCCCTTTTGTTTTGCTAGCCAAGTTGAAGACAAGCCCAGGGAAGAGAGGAAAACTGACCAGAACTAGATTTGGGGATAGGCAAAGGAGTCTCATACTCATACACCTGTACCTTCACCAGTGGCATAGTGCACCCAGCTAGAGGGCTGGCTGCACCAAAACACACAGCCTGCAATGGCAGTGTATGTGTGTTAAGGTACAGGACCTCTAAGGGTGGCACAATAAGTGCTGCAGCCCTTAGAGGCCATCTCTGTACACAGGGCCCTTGGTACCTTGGGTACCTCTTACAAGGGACTTACATGTGGCCAGAGGGGTACCAATTTGGGGGTACACAGTTAAGTTTTAGGGAAAGAACATAGACCCTGGGTACCTGGTTGGTAGGAACCCAGGACGCACACAGTTAAAGAGCATCAACATCAGGCAAAACGTGGGGGGAAACCATGCATAAAGAGGCACTTTCCTACAGGTGTGTATCTTGATCTTAGTACATTTGAGTGGATGGTTAATGTAATTTCCTTTGATTACATTATTACAATTGTTGCAGTTCAAGCAGGGGGACAGTTCCTTTGTGTTCCACTCTGTCATTGACGTTCCTTCTACTTCCTAGGAGGTCTTGGATGTTTTTGTCTCGTTCGTAGGCAAAGAGAGGAAAGTCAGTAAAGATTCCTTTGAAATCGGGTTCCATTTCTATAAATAGGCAGGTGTTTGAGAATAATTTTCATAAATCCTGCGCTTCTCCTGGAAAATTTAGACACCAGGACCACTCTGTTGGTTTTACCGGATTTCTTTATGTAAGTTAGTAGTTGGTTTCGAATTTTTGTTGCCGATCTTTCTAGAGCATTGTTTAAAACTTCAGGTGGATAGCCTCTAGTTTTGAATCTCTCAGTCATGTCAAGCATGTTCCTTTCCAGTCAGGATTAGATACGATTCTTTTGACTCTTACAAACTGAGTATGGCAAGAGCGTTTTGAGTGAGTTTTGATGGAAACTGTTGAAATGTAGTAAGTTATTCCAAACTGTTTCCTTCCTGTAAATATTGGTTTCAAACTTGTTGTTGACCTTAGTTATTAATAAGTCTAGAAAAGTAACACTGTCATCACTGATTTTGTATGTGAACCCGATCCAGTTATTGATGGTGTTGAGTTTTTCAATTGCTGATATTAACTCTCCCTTAGATCCTTTCCATTAAATGAAGATATCCTCGATGTATCTTAGAAAGGTGATGAGGTTGTTTTTCCAAGAGTCATTGGAAAGAATATAGTTCATTTCAAATGTATGCATGACGAGATTAGCGTAACATGGGGAACCGCAATTGCCCATGGAAGTGCCTGTGAGTTGTAGAAAAAATTCCTTGTTCCAAATGAAGTAACTATGGTAGAGCGTGAAGTTTAGAAACTCTAGTAAAAATACCTTGAGATCTTTATCAAGGCAAGTGTAATTCAGAAAATCTTTAACGGATTCAATACCCAGGTCAAGGGGAATTGATGTGTACAGTGCTTTGACATCAGTAGTGCACAAGAGTACACTCTGGTCATGATCGATTTTCAATGCCTGAATCTTCTGTAAAAATTCTGTAGTATCCTTAATGTAGGTGGTCATCTTCTGTGCCAACGGTTGTAAGTGGCGGTCCAAATATTTGCCTGTTGTTTCATGGATGGATCCTCGTGTGGTTACAATGGGTCTAAAAGGTGGTGTGGTCGAATGTTTGTGGATTTTGGGTAACATGAATCACAGGACTTCTCAGATGTTCTTGTTTTAGATAACGTTTATCTTCTTCCGTGATGGTCCCCTTGCTCAAAGCCATGTCTAGGATGTTTTTCAGCACCTTCACAACTTCTCCGGTTGGATTATGCTCCAATTTCAAGTAAGTGGATATGTCGAATACATGGTCATGTACATTTTGGTTGTAGTAGGAAGAGTTTATAACTACAAGTGCTCCACCTTTGTCCGCTTTGCAGCAGGTTATGTTGGGGCTCATGGCAATGCAGTGGATGATTTCCTTTTGTTTGTTAGCCAAGTTTGTCTGGTATGTCTTCTTGTCCTTGAATAAGTTCTGAATTTCCTTTTTAACAATGACCTCAAATGAATCAAATATTTTATGGCTGACCGGAGCCATGTAGTTGCTTTTGGGTTTCAAACCTCTTAAGGTGCCTCAAGGGGACACTATCCTGGGGGGAGGCGGAGGGTGTGGGGAGCACTACTTCTACAGATTCAGTACCGATTGTCCCACTGCTGCCTCCTTGTGTGCCCCTATGTCTACACAATATTGCCTTCTGAACATGCGCTTTGATGACCATGTTGCTGCTTCGCAAATGTCTTGTAGGGAGGCATTAGCCATGAACTCTAGTGTTGCTCCCTTCTTCCTGGTAGAATATGTCCCTCGTTTCACTTCTAGTGGTAACAGTACTCAATAGTCTATACTGTTTATCTCGAAATGGTATCTTTGGTAACCGCTGTACCTAATTGTGTTGATCAGCCTCGATGTTATGAGGAAATAGAATATTTATTTCTGAGAGTTCTGCTGCGGTGGTCTCGTTAGGAGCATTCCAGGATTGTCACTTTGGGTGCTCCTGAGACGACTATGCAGCGGTGGCTCTTGGACAGGACTAGGAAGAATACAACTGCAAGTACTCAACTTACCTGGTGGTGCTGGTCATGTGTATTACAACTTATTTTGGCGACGAGCTGATTAGAGCCACTGCGAAGTTCCCACGCAACATTGCATCGTCAATAGTGCCCATATCCTGTCCGGAGTTGTCGTGTGCCAGTTTTAAATGATATACGTAATGGACAAGCAGCACTACAGAGGTGAGGAGAATCGCGTAGAGCTAGCGTGACGGTGTGGGAGGGCTGGGCGGATAAATAGGCGAGGAGGCTGTATATATTTCTTAATGATGATTTGTTTATTTTTCTCATCACACAGAAAGCATTATAGCCTCCATTTCCCTGGATCCCACCTCTGATACCAACTGTGGGAGTGCTGGTGGGATAAATAGGCGAGGAGGCTGTATATATTTCTTCATGATGACTTTTTTATTGTTCTGATCACACAGAGAACATTATAGCTTGACCCTCTGGGTCTAGTAGAGCTCAGTCTGATCTCACAGGAATTCCCTTTTCTTCTGTTCTTCTTTCAGACTATCTGTCCGTCCGTCAAGAGAGCACCACCTGGAGGCTCAAAACAAAGAGAGAGAAGCAGTAAGTAGAAGTTCTGGAGATACCTCTTTCCTGAACCATCACCATACCCTACAGTTTGGTGCTCAATTGTGGGGGGGAAATGGGGGGCGGGGGATCTTGCCAACACTATCTAAGGAAGTAAAGTGCCTGGGAGAATAAAGCATGCTTTCTTTTCCCTTAAGATTATCTCTGCTAACTTCCCCTGTTTTAGGCAGCCCTTGTCCCCAACTCTTCTTTCCAGAGATTGGGATAACATATAGGTAATCCTTATCCAGTGCGTTAGTTTCTGATTTCCCTTCTTAATTTACTCAAGGGTTTGTTATTGGAAATGGTGGCAGTGTTTCACTATAAACAGGGCTTCCAACCATTTTCAGGGATCCAGAGAACCAAAGGGGTGGCCGGGAGATTTTCCCTCCATGACATGACGCACAGTAAAACTAACAGTATTGTGCTCCCCCTCACCGTGTCCCCTCTACCTCCCTCAATACATTCCCTATCCTCCCCGCTGCGCCACAACTCTCCTGAGTTGTGCCCACTCATCTACTCCCTCCTTTGGGGTTCACCACTCTTCACTCCACAAGTCGGGGGCCTCGTCAGGATCGGTGTCTTCCTCCCTCTGGTTGGCAGTCCCGGCTGGAGTCTTGCTCTTTGGATCCTCCCGTCTTCCCGATACGACTTCCGTCCTCTCCTCACTTGCCTTCCTTCCTGCCTCGATGTCCTTTTCTTCGCCTCCAGTAATGGTTGCTGCCCCCAGGGACTCTGCCTCTCTGTCCAAGACAACGATAGTCTCTTGTTAGTGGTTTGTTTATACTGATTGACCTTTCTTTGTTTTTACAGGTCTTACAGTGGAATCAGGAGCCAGCCGAGGGAGTCGTCGGTTGGATATACAGTAAGTAGGGGGGTCGGGGAACACTTCCCCACAGACGGCTTCTGTGAAGCTGTTATTCAAGCATTACTACAGAGATGACGACTATCGTGCAGTTCTAGCGTGATGACTTCTGTGAGGCTGTGGGCTGAGTGCTCAATCGTTCAACGCTCGGCGTTGGTGCACAGTTTCAGTGGTAGACTTCAAGGGCTGACCGACAATTCTGGGGTGGGGTGAGAGGCGGAGCTCAGTTTGCGGCAAATATTATTAGGCACATAAGGCTTTCCCTAAGCCTGCCTTTCCGGTGCCGCTTACTATTGTTGACAGCATTACAGGTTCTTACATCACCATTTTGGGAAAAGGCATTTCGCTTGCTGGTATCTGTGGTAGTGTAAAACGCCTGCAACCTTACGTGTCTGAGTTTGGTCCATGCTACGCAGTTGTAACAGCCCAAACCTTATATGGCAGCGATTCAAAGCTGCGTGTGTGGGGCTGTCAACTCCAATTCGAAAGCAACGGATGAATCAACAATTGAGTGTCTGAGTCTACAGATTTTGATTATGCTCCGATGTGGTTCGTGCTTTGTGAAGCATGGCTATAACCAGTGAGAAGCACACCTCTCAACACTTTAACAGCAAGTAGCTAAAGCACAGTTACACCCGCACGGCCACACCATTCTATTTGGAAGCGTGTCGAAGCACTGTGACACACACATCTGTCTCCACTTGCTCTTACATTATTTTTTTTATCATCATCACATAGATGGCACGCACACCATTCAATTTGAAAGCGTGTCCTAGCTCGGTGACACGCTCTTTAATTTTCCTATGTCTAACAACTAAGACAGTTCAGTGTAAATGATAGGCTCATATGATGTTTAAATTAGTAGATATTGTTAGGGTGCTTATACTGTAATGTAAGTGTATGCCACATTGACCATATTTTTTGTTTATAAGCCAAAATATATATTTAGTTGGGTTTTACTCTAAGTCTGGGGTAGTTTATAAAGCGTCTGAAATGCAATCTTTAAGTCCACCTCCACCATTTCTGCAATCACCGGCGAATTCTACAATTCCATGGAAACAGTGTTTGGTGCATTTGGAACGTATTAGGGAGCCATTGGTGCATCACGATTCAGAACAGAGAGAAATACATTTTAACTCTTACATTCCCTAGGATTGGAGGGTAGGGAACTTTACAAACACCTACTGGATTTACCTGTAGTCGTGAGGGATGATCTAGATGAGTACCAAGTAGTAAAAAAAAAAATTGGAAGCAAGGCTTGATATTAAACCTAACATATTGGTACTCTGTCACAAGTTTTTTAAAAGGGGGCAAACACAATGTGAGAACGTGGATGCGTAAATAAGTGCCTTAAGAAAACGGAGTTTAATGTGTCAATTTGGAGCATACACAGACAATTTATCAGGGATCAGTTTATTGGTCATTATTGTGACAAACACATTCAGTAAATGTTACTAACAACGGGTGACCCATCATTAGATGAAGTCATTAAGGTGGCAAAAAGTGTAGAGTTGGCAAAATTATCTTTGAAGGAATTGAGTGTTTCCACACCAGTAAATGAGTGTTAATGTAGTCCAAAGTAATGCACAAGTTCAGAAGGATGTGAAATATAGCGAGAAAAACTTCTTTAAATGCACAAACATTTGTTTCAGGTGCGGCAACAACACCCTAGGAAGAGGAGGTAAGGGGTGCCTACTAAGAACATTACGTGTCGCAAGTGTGCTAAAATGGGGCACTTTGCAAAGGTTTGCCAAAGTGCTCAGGCAAATGTTTCTAAAGTGGGACGTGTGGTGGTAGAGTATGTTTCTGAGAATGTCAAGAACCAGCATTTGATGAGTTTCAGGATGTGATTCTGGTGGTGTTGGAAGATGAGGAGGTTAGTGGTGATCCCAACATGTGTATAGGTTCATACATTGATGTCATGGTGGGGGACAAAACATTACATCTGTTGGTTGACTCGGGTGGGAGAATTACCATGGTAATGTCAGAGTTGTTCCATACAACGTGGGGTGACAGGAAGTTTATTCCCCGATAAAGCTCCAGTTTCATATGAAGGCAGGAAATTTGATTTGGAGGGCTTTATTGGAGACATGTTAGAGTTTAAGGGACACAGAAACCAAGGCAAAATATAAGAAGCAGTGAAGGGCATCATTGCCATGGTTCCATCAGGGACTTTTTGGGTTGGTACTAAAACCTGGAACTAGTGAGCAAGTGCTTGTGGTTAAAGAGTTTTTGGCATCCAATTCTATGGAAGTTGAATTTCCGACAGTTTTTTCATCTGGCCAAGGAAAAATAGCAGGGTTTAAACACATGATAAAAGTAAAACAGGGAGCCATCCCAGTTAAACATAAAATACGGTCTGTACTGTTCAGTCTACGAGATGATCTGCAGAAGGAGTTGGTCGGGCTAGAAAGTAAAGGTGTAATTGAACCAATATAGTCTAGTTTATGGTTGCCACCTTTGGTAGCAGGGCGTAAACGCAATGGTGACATGCGGCCTTAGGAGTTTGAACAAAGAAATCTTGGTGAATCCCCATCCCTTACCAAGAATTCGCAATTTGATAGAGGAACTAGGTGGGGCGGAATGGTTTTCTAAAATTGATCTAGCGTCTACCTACCATCAGGTAGTTCTAGAGGAATCTTCCAGGCATTATACTGCTTTTAATTCACCGTTTGGCACGTTTCATTTCTGTCAGATGCCATTTGGCTTGGCATCCGCAGCCTGTTTTTCAGCGCATCATACAACAGCTGCTGGGTAAGAAAAGTGGTGTCCTTGTTTCTCAGGATGAGGTCTTGATTTATGAGAAGCATTTGGAGTAACATGACAAGGTGCTGAGATCTGTTCTGCAGATTTTTGCTGATAAAGGAGTTGTGGTGAAAAAGGAGAATTGTGACTTTTGGGGGAAAAACTAATTGAATTACTGGGTAACAGTGTTTCAGGGATGGCGTTGTCCTAAGGCCTTGTCTTGTTAAGGCAGTGGTTGAATGCCCAAACCCCAAAAATAAGGATGAGTTGCGCTCATTCATAGGGCTCTGAGAATTTTATGACTGGTTTATTCCTGGTTAGGCTTCAAAAACGAAGAATCTATCTAATATGTTGAAGGCAAGTGTGCCTTTTGTCTAAGATGAGAATTGTTGAGAAATGTTTGATGTGGTGAAGTCGGAAATGATTAATACTAGGGCATGAGTTCGTATGATCCTTGTTTTCCATGTACAATTACGATGGCTGCTATTAAATATAGATTAGGAGTGATACTGACACAAAATACCACGAAGGGAGAAGTCACTGTGAGCTATGCATCCAGGATTCTCCGTGAACCAGAACTGAATATTCAGTAATAGAAAAAGAGTTATTGGCTTGTTACTGGGCTATTGAAAAGTTTAGGACGTATGTTTCAGGAACAAGGTTTAAGCTCCAGACTGACCATAAACCTCTTATATATATATCTTAAGTGGTGAAAGGATTAAATATGCTGCACCACGCATAGCTCGTCTTACCACTAAGTTATTACAGTATGACTTTTATGTTAAGCACATGCCAGGCAATGGCAATGTAACAGACGATTTGTTATCTAAGTTACCAGTCCAGGATATTGAAGAAGGGAATCTTGAGGATGATAAAGAGAAATGTTTTGTTTCCTGTGTGTATGTTGCTGAAATCAAAGCTTGTTCAGAGGCTGAATGGAAAAATGAGTGTCTAGAGGATTCAGTGATAGTATGAGTCAAAGAACACCTAGTGAATGGTTGACCCAGAGAAAGGAACTTGTGTTCTGAGTTAGTCTTTCTCTAAGATAGCGGAGGAACTATCTACTGAGGATGGCGTGCTGGTAAGGTGTGACAAGTGTGTGCCGCCTGCAGCTATTAGGTTTAGGAGCCACTTTGACTAAAAGAAGAGTCAGAGCATATTACTGGTGGCCTGCAAAGGACAAAGATGTTGATGCTGAAGTGAAAGTGCATGGGGTATGCAACATTGCAGAGAAGGGTTTAAAGGGATGACACCTCCGTTACATCCGATCCAGCTCCCTGATAGACCTTGGGTCAAGTTAGGACTGGATATGATCTGGCCTTTTAATTTTCTACCGCATCATCAGCACTATGCTTTTATACTCATAGACTACCATAGTAAATGGCTAGAGGAACGTTTTGTATCTGGACCCACTGCAATGCAGTAGCATTTCTGAAGGATATATTTACAAGAGAGGGTTTCCCTGAGAATATAATTTCAGACATTGGAGTACAATTTGTTTTTGCAGAAATGGAAAAGTTTCTCGGAGAATCAGGTGCGAGACACCTCAAGTGTTTTCTCTATCATCCCTCAAACCAATGGGTTGGTGGAGAGAATCAATGGAGAGGTGGTGGAATGTATCAAGTGGGCATAGAAGAATGGTTATGACGTTGATTGGGCGGCGAAGAGCATGTTATGTTTCTATCGCACGACTCTACAATCAACTACAAAGGTGTCTGTTTCTGTTAATGACAGGAATACAGCCAACTTCTGTTATGTATCCTGCTTGTTTGGTAAGATCCATTGGAGAAAAAGCTCACGTAGAAGTGGATCAAGAAGCCACGTTTAGTAGGAAATGGGCAGCTCAAAGTAAATAAAAACTCATGTATGCTATCATTCTATTCAGTTTGGAGTTGTAGTACAGGTTATATAAAAATAAAATTGTGAAAAAAGGGGATGCCAGCTATGGAGAACCAGTGTCTGTAGGAACAATGTGTGGTAATGCCATTAGAGTCGTTGGGGGTCACTGGTGGAATGTTGGGAAAGTGGTTAAGGTAAAGGGAGAACATTTTAATAGGAAAACACCAATCCCAGGAACTGAAGCACCTGGTAATTCTCGAGACGACACTATAAGCCCAGATCACCAGAGGAGGCCTAATGTGGGAATCGATAATCTCCGTAGGTCTACTCTGGAGAAGTTCATACCTCGGAAATACAGATGAGAAAACAAGTGGAACAGTTTAGTCTGATACTTTATTTGGTATCAAAAGCTTTTGGATTGAGGAGTCGGTGTATAGCAAATTATTTCTTATATGGATAAGTTGTCTCGGTATCCAACATATATCAAGTTTGATTTACTGAAATGTACTACTTAGGATTGTTTTTCTAAGTTGTTTCCTTTTATTTTATTTTGATCACAATTATATATTTTGTTTCCGGTTATAATTCATTGCTTGATTTATTAAAAAAGGAGATGTTATGTGGTAATCAGCCTGAATGTTATGAGGCAATGGAATGTTTGCTTTTGAGAGTTCCGCTGCGGTGGTCGCGTTGAGGTGCTCCTGAGGCAACTACGTGGCGGTGGCTCTTGGACAGACCTAGGAAGAATAAAACTACAAGTACTCAACTTACCCGTTGGTCCTGGTCATGTGCATTAGAACACTAATACATGTGGTTCTCCCAATATCCTTTCTTTCCTATACACAGTACAGCTCTCCTTACATCTAGTGTATGTAAGGTTCTCTTTGCTGCATTACTTGGCTTCTGGAAGAAAATCCCAGAGGGTTATAACTTGGTTAAAGTGAGAGGGTGAAACTACCTCTGTAGGAAAGTAGGATGTTCCCATTACCTTATCCTTACAAATGGTTATGATCATTTCCTGTACTGTTAGTACCTTTAACTCGCTTACCCTTCTCAGTGATGTAATTGCAAATAGTAATGCTGTCTTTACAGCAAGGTATTTTAACAATGCTTTATGCATTGGTACAAAAGGCAACTTCATTAGCACTGTAAGAACTAGGTTTAGGTTCCACGGGGGGGGTGGAACTGAGCATGAAGGGTATAGCCACTTTGACCCTTCTAAGAACCTCTTAGTTACTGGGACAGAGAAAAAACTTGTTCTGGGTTTATACCTCAAATGTATTTCTGCAAAAGCCAATAAATATACCTTTAAAGAGGCATGTTAGCTAGCAATCTAATAGGTAGGTAAAACATCTGATTACTACAGATGGGTCTGTTAGATTCTGTTGGAAATTGTTGTGTCTACTTCACACCAAGTATGTGGTCTATTTTGGAGTGTAACACTTCCTACTGGGAGGCTTATGTGCTTCCTATGTTTAACGTCTTTTGTCTGGTGGCATGCATAGACAAGTGGAGAATTTTGTTGACAAGCATGAAGTTGGTTTGCTTTCCAGTAAACACTGGAAGGTTAAGGACACTCCTTTGTTGCTATTCAAGATCTTTGCCTGGGAAGGATCATTTAAAGAAATAATTACGGACAATGGAATTTAACTTGCGTCAGATAAGATGGAGAATTTTCCAAGACCATAGTGTCAAACATTATACAGTTTTTCTTTATATCCCACAATTTAATGGTGTTATTGAATAGGCAAATAGGTTGATTAAAGAATGAATACAGTCTATTTTTACTTCTGGAGCAGATGTGGTGGATGTTGTCAGGACAAAGGTATCGGGAGGTATCATAACCCACATAGCACCACTAGTATGTCTCCTTTCATCTTAGTGAGGGGCAGAGAAGTGGGTTGATGTCAGTCTGGCTGGATAATAGAAAAAAGTGTAACTGGTATTTACTGTTGTTGCTTACTATAAAACATTATCGTCAAGGACAGGAAAGTTAAGATGAAAATATACCATCATAACAATCAGCAATTGTGGTCTAAGAAGATTTAGGTTGATTCATGGGTTATGCTGAAAAAAATGAAATCATGAAAGAATAAATCTGATTCAATGTTTTAGACAATTTTTGATCCAAAAGGTTGTTCAGCTCAGTTATGTTGGCTTATGGAAGATGGCGGACAAAGTGTAATTTGGTATTGTTAGATGATTTTCAGAAGGATATATTGGCTAAATGTTTACATGCACCTGGTTTGCATGCGTTTTGACTGGGAGTTCATTCACCATTCACAACACTGCCATCCTTCTTGGGAACAAGGAGGTATGGCAGATAGCATCCTTGCCCAATTTCTGCTCTGCCCCCCAATCCACTAGTTTCTTCTGAAGAAGTGATGCCACCTATTGTAGGATGGAGAGGTTATTTTCGAAAAGGGGAGGAGGCTGGGGCACGATGCGGGAGGGGGCTGAAGGAAGTATAGGCCATATTCCCTTTCTACTATTTATAGGACCCACTGGTCTGAAGTGATGGCCCTCTAGGGAGTAGAAAAGGACAATGACTGGCCTCGCACCAGATCATGGTGCTCTAATAAGAGCAAAATAGAGCTGCTCCCCTTAAAGTTACAGGGGAGGAGGAGGTGTTAACAGGATGCTCAAATTCTCATTTACGTCAGCCCCGGTTTTGCCTGATGAGGGGATTTTGGGGCTGCTGCACTAGTGATTGAACAGACTCCCACTGGTAAATCGGAAGCCTCTTGAAAAGCCCCAAAAATGGCAAAACTGCCTATAATCTCCCTGAAGCTGATTTTGGAGGTCTAGAGATCAAGCAGTAGCCCTACTGGCCTTGAACCACTTCAAAATGAAATCAATTTTGTTACCGTACAAAGATGCCCCCTCAAAGGGGAGGTACAAGGATAGCTTGCACGTCCATAAAACCCCAAATTAGCAATATATGTCAGAGGTCCCCACCCCTTGCCCCCTATAGCCTGAGTCAGCAGTATCCAAGGGCGACTAGATTTTGTGTCAAGAGGCATTCTGATGATCCTAAATGACCTCTGAAAAATAGACTGAGATCATCGGACACGGGTGAAGACCAGTTGGGCCATGTCCCACAGGGCATGTGTGCATCTTGTCAAAAGACATGTGGTGTGTAAGGATTTCAATGCCATATTGCTGGCGTAAAAAACATTCTTGCCCCAAGTCTCCAGGCACTAAGATTTTCTCTCTGACAGAGTGGATGGGTAAGTTCCTGACACCAGACATGATGAGCAAGAGGCTTAAATTACCAAGCTCTCCGGAGAAGGGTGTGTAGAGAAGGAGGGGTCCGCAGAGGCAAGACTATAGCACCTTCCAAACAATCTTAAATGCAGAAGCAGGGTTCACCCATGCACTGATTCCAACAAGTCCTTATTGACAAGGAGCAACGGCAAAGATTAGGTAGAAGGCTTAAGAACCTCGGTGAACACATCTGTCTTTGACTTGCTTGGGGGCAGAGGTAAATTCAGAACCAGTTCTACCTTCTTCACCACAGAATGGAAAGATGTAACCTCAGGAGGAGTTCCCAAAAGGGCTCAGGCAAGGTGTTTCAAGGCCATTGGCTGCAGTGAGGCCAGCAAACTGAGCAGTTGGTCAAGCGGACCCTGGTCCAACTCTTCTCCTGTCCCAAAAGGATCTAGTGGATCAGGATTGGACCCAAAGAAAATGTTACTTACCTGCGGTAACTAGGTTTCTGGTGGCTACTATATCAACCTGCAGATTCGTCACCTGTAGAATAGATTCCATAGACATACCGACTACTGAGGAGGGGTGATGGATGGTTATACCAGGAAACGCACAAGACAGATGTGGCAAAATGACCATCTTTATGCTCCTCGGATTCCAGGCAGTAATGCTTTGCAAATGTGTGCAGACACCCACATGCTGCCTTGCATATCTCTGCAATTGGCACTGTTGCAAGGGCAGAAGTGTTGGCTTTGGACCTGGTAGAATGGACCTTGGTTCCTTCTGGTGATTCTTTCTTGGTCAGTGCAAAGCAGGTCTCAACGCAGAGGATGCTCCACCATGAAAGAGTCCTTTTCTGTACCGCTTTGCCTTTCTTGGCATCCCAGTAACCTATGAAGAGCTGGCCATCCAGTTGTGTGTCCTTGATGCGGTCCAGGTAGTAGTTGACCACCTGCCTAGGATTCAATCTATACAACCGCTCTCCCTCCTTCAAGGGATGGGAAGGGGATAGGAGGTAAGAAGGGTGATGGACTAACAGATGGAATGGAGTCACCACCTTAGGAAGGAAATTACCCCTGGTTCTCAACAGCAACCTGTCACATAAAAAAAGATGTAAAGAGTGGATATGAACTAAAAAACCTGCAACCTGATCACCCATCTGGCTGATGTAATCACAACAAGAAAAACTGTTTTCAAGGTCAAAATTCTTAAGAGACAACTGTGCAGGCCTCAAACTAAGTCCCCAACAGAAAAGTTAAGACTACATAAAGGGGTCTATTACGATGGCGGTCGGATGTCCACCGGCGGTGGACATCCGACCGCGATCGCAAGCCAGAAAACCACCGGTCCGATTAGGATGGCGGTGGTGACCACGGCGGTGGGAAATTCCGACCGCCGCTTGCCATCCGCACTCCTGCATGGCGGACAGAGCAGGACCGGGATAATGGTGGCAGTGCAGAGCAGGCTCCGCCGTCACGATTATGATGCCGGCTGTAGCCAGCCTTTCCTCAGCGATCAGACCACCATGGAAAGGCATGCGGAGATTGTCTTCCGGGGGCCCGTTGCGGGCCCCCGATGTTGGGGGGGGGCTGTGGGTGCACTGGGGGGGTACCCATGGTCCCCCCCCTACATTTCTCTGTAACAGGTGGCAGGCACTGTGCAGTGCCTGCCACGCAGTGCAGGGAAATGCAGGACATGCTCCTTTGGGCATCGCGGCGGTGCTGCGGGCAGCAGCAACCGCCGCAATGTTAAGGCCCGCGATCCGACCGCCGCGGTCGGATTTCGACCACGGGTCATCGTAATACGACCGGCGGTGATGTTGCGGTCCATGCGGGCGGTCTTTTCCCATTACCATGGCGGTCGGGGAGGTTTTCCGACCGCCATCGTAATAGGCCCCTAAGGTCCCACTGGGGAACAACACATGCAGTTGGAAGATACAGATTTGCTAATCCCTTTAGAAAACAAATCATAATGGGGGATTTAAAGAGGGATGCTTGGTCTGGCAAACAGAGAAATGCTGACAATGCTGCTAAATACTAGATCACACAACTCCTCTGGGCATGGGAAAGTGCAACCGGAGATAACTTGGCCTGCAAATTGTCTACATTGCTGTCCGTGCACCAGGCAACAAACTTACTCCACCTGCCAGTGTGAACCAGTTTTGTGGAAGGGGTGCTGAAAGTATGTTAACCACCTCCTGGGGGAGCTGAAAGAAACTCGGATGTCCCCGCTCAATCTCAACGCATGTAAGAGGAGTCCACGGAGGTTGGAGTGCTGTACTGTCCCCTACGCCAGAGAGGTGGTCAGGTCTGAACAGCAGCTTAAGCAGGGGCAATGTGGAGAAGCAAGATGATCCGCATACCAGACCCTCCTTGACCAATTAAAAATGACTTGGCCCAGACTTGGTAAACCTTCCATAGAACTGCAAGAAACAGGGATATTAGGGGGTTTGAATGCGTAGTACAGCAGAAGAAAACGAGTTACTTACCTGTAACTTCAGTTATCCAGTATTGGTATCATTCATAGATTCACATGCTTGAATCATCCCCACCGTCGAGGGGGGAGTCTCACTGTAAAATTATAATAGTAGTAATTCATATCATCATAGGCAACAATGCATTGCACAGTCATTGCAGTAGCCCATCCATATTTTTTTGTAAAAAAGAACCAAAGCTGAAACACAGCCAATCAGACACCAGCACCCTCTAGAACACTCCACAGAGAGGCAAGACCTTCAGATTTTCTAGCACAAGTGACGAGTATTTATAATAATAATAAGGGAAGCCTCTCCGGGGAGGAGGGTGGGTCGCAAGTGAATCTATGAATGATACCAATACTGGATAACTGAAGTTACAGGTAAGTAACTAGCTTTCTTATCCAGTATTGGATCTTTCATAGATTCACATGCTTGAATCAGAATAGCCAGCAGTTACCAAAGAATAATCATTCAAATTTAACATTAGAGGATGGCGGGTTCCATATAAATAACGAATAGATATCTAAATAGATATACATGTACACATATATAAATATATACCAATGATTATAAAAGAGCATGCAAAAGATAGCAATAACATGTCAACAGAATACCACTGAATTGAAAATTATTAATTAAGCACCTCCAAAACAGAGGTTTACCTTGTTGAAAAAGATTGCATAAGACTGCTTGTCCTACTGACGCTTCTGCATCCGTAGCTAAATCCAAGCCGTAATGCCGCGTAAATGTATGTACACTTTTCCATGTTGCAGAGCTGCAAATTATGTCCAATGGCATTCCCGCAAAGAGCACCGCTGAGGATGATACTACTCTCGTAGAATGAACCTTAGGCTTGAAAGTAAGTGGCCTGCCTGCTTTAGAATGGCAGAAATGAATAGCAGCTGCAATCCACCTGGCAATCGTTGCTTTAGTCAGTGCAGTACTTGGCTATTGTGAACCATAGGCGACAAACAGCTGATCAGATTTTCGGATGTTCTTAGTATGTGATAAATAAAACTTGAGCCATCTCTTTATATCCAATGTATGAAAAGCTTTTTCAGCCGGGGAAGTAGAATTTGGAAAGAATGTTCTCAGAATAACCAGCTCATTAAGGTGGAAAGCAGAAGGTACTTTTGGAATAAATACTGGATTTGTTTTAAGCAATACATAGTAGTTTGTAAAATGAAGGTAAGGTTCTTTAATCATGAAAGCTTGAATTTCGCTGACTCTCCTGGCTGAAGTAAGAGCGAACAATAATGCAACTTTCCAGGAAATATACTTGAGCTCAGCTTTGTGTATAGGCTCAAAGGGGGATTTCATAAGTTGTGTAAGAACTAAATTAAGTCTTCATTCGGGAGGAGGCGCTCTAATAGGCGGGTACACTCTGAAAAGTCCCTTCATGAACTGTTTTACCAGTCGACATGAACTAAGAGAAAAACCTCCAGAGGAACGTCTGTAAGTAGAGATGGCGGCAAGATGTACCTTAATAGAAGTGTACATAAGGCCTGATTTAGCCAGGGAGAGAAGATAAGGCAACATTTTATCTGGAGAAGACTCAAACGGGTGCACATTGCTCTCAAGACACCATGAACAGAATCATTTCCATTTGAGACTGTAAGTCTTAATAGTAGAGAATGCCCTTGCTTTAGACAGAATGTCTACAGTCTTGTGGTAGGTCTAGGTCCTTAAATTCATTGAGTTCAGTAACCACGCATGCAGCTGTAGTGACTCTGGATGTGGATGGAGAATCTGGCCCTTGCTCATTGTAAACAGCATCGATGATACTGGAAGGCGATAAGGTTTGCATTCTGAGAGCAGAAGAAGCTCCGTGAACCAATGTTGGCATGGCGAACACTGAGCAATGAAGATCAGACGGCATGGCTCCCTTTTCATCAGAAGCCTTGGTATAACGGGCAAGGGGGAAAGGCGTAAGCGAAGATCCCAGACCACCTTATTAGAAAAGCGTTTCCCCATGATCCTCTTTCTGGTTAAGTTGGCCTTCCCCATATCTGGAAGATGAAATCGAGAACCGTCTGATCTAGCTCCCATTCGTGGTAAGAATTGGAAGTCCTGCTTAGAGTATCTGCCAGATTGTTGTTCAGCCCTGGAAGATGTTCCACCTTGATAGAGATGTGGTGTGAGAGAACCCATTTCCAGATTTCCTGTGCTTCCAGCGATAGGATATGGGAGCATATTCCTCCTTGCTTGTTGAGGTAATGAATGCATGTGGTATTGTCTGTTCTTTGAAGGACCGAAGCACCCTGTATTCTTGGAAGGAATACCTGTAAGATTAGGAAAATGGCTCGTAGCTCCAGAAAATTGATGTGCATCCTTGAAAGCGCCTTGGACCACTTGCCCCTTATCCGGAGGTCTTGAAGGTAAACCCCCCCACCCCTGACCCGGCCTTCTAGAGAAGCGTCCGTAGTGAGGACGAAATCCAGTATCAGAGAACGGAAAGTTAGCCCTGTCGAGAGATTCCTGGAGGGCTGCCACAGAGAAGTTTTTTCATGACTGGAGTTATCTGCACTAGGCAAACGATCCGGTTACTTGGAGCCATTGATTGTCCAGCTCCTTCTGTAATGGTCTCATTCGGAGACGTGCACAAGGTACCATTAGAATTGCTGAGGACATCATGCCGGGCAGAGATTTTATCAGTCGCACAGAAGCAAACTTCTTTCCTGTTAGCTTTGTCGCTAGAGAAAAGGTGTGCTTGCCTTTCTGCAGATAAGAAAGCCTGGTCTTGGACAGTGTCTAGGATTGCCCCAAGAAAAACCGTTTTCTGAGACGGTTGCAGAACTGATTTCTGATAATTGAGTTAGCCCCAGGGAACGAAACATTTATAAGCAGATTGAAGTTGCCTTTGAGGCCTGCTGAAAAGATGGTGCTTTCACTAGCCAGACATTGAGGTAAGGAAACAGTTGCAGACCTTGAAGCCAGAGATGAGCAGCAACTGGAGCAGACACTTGGTGAACACTCTTGGGGCAGAACGAAGACCAAAAGGAAGGACTCTGAACTGAAAGTGAGCACCTGCCACAGTGAAATGGAGAAATGTTCGATGTTTGGGATGAACAGGGAAATGGGAATATGCATCTTGCAAATCTAGAGTGGTCATAAAATCCGTGTGATTGAGAAGTTGAAGTATCTCCTGCAGAGTTACCATGTGGAAAGAATTTTTCTGCAGATATTGGTTTAGTTTTCTGAGATCCAGAATTGGCCTCCATTCAACCAACATCTTTATTAGAAAGAAGCGGTAATAAAAACCTTTTCCCATCTGAGAATGAGGATCTTTTTCTATAGCCCCTTTCTGGAGCATAACCGTGGCTTCCTTCCTGAGCAATTTGAGATGAGGTGGAAGCCTCTTTAGAGGTGGATGAGGCAGTGGGACTTTTACGAATTCTAGAGTATGACCATACTTGACGATGTCCAGGACCCATTTGTCCGTTGTAATTTTGTTCCACTGATCGTAGTGTAGGGAAATATTTGCCAAATGGAGGTTGGTGTTTAGCAGTCATAGCAGGTGCTGGGAAGTTGTCACTGCTTTTTAGCATAGTCTCTGGCCTGAGTAGGTTGCTTTCTTCTGGGTTGCTGTCTGGAGTATGCGGCAGACTGTGTGGCACGATACAACTGCTGTTGCTGATAGCCATATCTGTATTGATATCATTGTGGTCGGTACTTCTGATAGCTTAATCTCTTGTAAGGCGTCATAGATATGTTTCCCAAATAGCGCGTCTACATCAAACAGCATGTCTAAAAATTTACTTTGTACCTCTGGACGGAAGGTAGTAGACTTGAGCCATCCTTGGCGACGGAGAACTGCTGCTCCAGCTAGTTGTCTAAAAGCCGTAGAAGCCATATCCATAGATATATCGATAATCTCAGAGGCTGACCATTTGCTTTCCAGCAGAATCTTTCTTGCCTCCTGTTTCTTATCGTCAGGCAAAAAAACTAAATTGAGATATGCCACATCAGACCACATTTGGCGGTCATATCTTCCTAGGATTGCTAGGGAATTTGCGTCATGCACTGATGCACCAGCAATGGTGGTAAACCTCTTTCCAATGTTGTCTAAACGTCTTCCATCCTTATCAGGCGGAGCAGTTATGGGTACAGAAGGATTCAGCGATCTTCGTTGCGCAGCCTGGGTAATAACAGAATCTGGCCTATGCTGTCCCACCAAGCATGCAGGTGCATCGTCAGGGGCTTTATATTTTTATCAATCATGGGAAGGATTGTCGGAACCAAATATGGGGTTTATGATTTTTATTTCCTCCCAAATATCATCTATAATGGGAATTGCACATACATATTTCCTATTCTGATCCTTAAAATTATATAAAAAACAGACTGTTTAACAGGCATTGGTAGGTGAAAACGATTTGCTGCTCTTTCCATTAATGCATGGAAGCCCCCAATATCTTCAGGTGGAGAGTCAATCGCTTGAGGAGCTGGTGGAGAAGACGTAGGGATTAGATACTCTCCCCACTCGTCTACAATAGGAGGGGTTTTAGGAATTTCGCCATCATCATCATACTGTGGCATCTGGTCTTGTGGCACAGGTACAGAATCTTGTGACTCAGTAGGGGGGCATTGAGACTGTTGCAAAGTCCAAACCAGGTGGAGGAGACCTTTTTCCACAGTTCCTGCTGCTGTAGGGAAACGTGTATGATAATCGTGCAGCATAGCTGTTAGATCCTGCACAATGCAACAGGCAATTGTATCATAGGTTCCTGGCGTGGCATCAACACCTGTGACCTCTCTCCATGGGTTGATGATAACTTGGCCCATAATACTCATCTTCATCCTCCTGTTCCTGAAATGTTACATGAAGTTGAGAAGGGCTGCGGGCCAGAATAAATAATCCATCATCTTCAGATTCCTCCAAAAATTGACTAGAAGGCAAAGGGGAGATGTACGATGGATCTTGATAAAATCCTCTCGACGGGATCGTCGACGAGAATCTGGAGGACAAAACTGGCGTTAACTGTAATGAAGGCCTCTTTGGGTGAGGTGTCGACGAAATCCTCGTCAATGGTAAAAACAGATACCGTCGATGTAGAAAAAAAAAGTGGTCAACGACTGTCGTAATCGTCGATGGCATAACTACCGCCGATGAAGAAGTCGTCATCGACGAAGTAGTTGTTGACGATGGAGGTGTCGACGATGAAAGTATCGCCGACGATGGAGGCGCCGTCTATGGTAGAGATGCCGACGATGGCTTCGGTATTGCCGTTGGTAGCACAGTTGACAATGTAGGTGCAGACGACGTAATGGTTGTCGTCTACGACAGTAAAACCTTCGTCGAAGCTTCCGTTTACGATGCAAGCACCGACAACGATTGCTGAGAGGCGAAGTCCAACGGTGGTTTAGTCACCGACAAGGTCTTTTTCGACGACAAAGAGGTCTTGACAGACTCTGACTGAGTTTTAGGTTGTTTATACGCAGTTTTTGAGGCAGATTTTTCCTCCGAAGGGAATGGAAGCTTCCTTTCTTGAGAGGCCGTATGCTCAGACTCATGATGGGTCTTTTTTGAAGCTTTTTTATGTCCCTCAGGGGATTCCACAGATCTGTCTCTTTTCTTAGATAGTTGGACTGATGCCTGGGAACTAACACTGCCTTCCTCAGATAGTAGAGGATTTTGATTTTAGCGTTTCCAGCCAGATACGCAATCTGCCTTCCCTCTCTTTCAGAGTCTTAGGGAAAAAAAAGTTCTGCAGATTCTACAGTCCTTTACCTTGTGAAAAGGGTACAGACCAAAAAATACAATCCTTGTGGGGATCTTCAAAATGCAGCCTTTTCTTCCCACATGACCCACAAGGCCTGAAGAGTCCTTTTTCAAAAGAATCAGACACCATGTACTCACAGAAATCCAATATGAAGAGATAAACTGAGCAGAGCTCACGGAGACTCCCTGTCACAACAATGTGCGTTAGAAAATCTGAGGGTCCTGCCTTTCTGTGGAGTGTTCTAGAGGGTGCTGGTGTCTGATTAGCTGTGTTTCAACTTTGGTTCTTTTTTACAAAAACATACAGATGGGCTACTGCAATGACTGTGCGGTGCATTGTTGCCTATGATTATATGAATTAATACTATCATGATTTTACAGTGAGACTCCCACCTCGACGGCGGGGATGATTCAAGCATGTGAATCTATGAAAGATCCGATACTGGATAACATTCGATTTCAACTGAAAAGAGTCCCACAATACGCCCCTCAATGGGTACTGGAGCGCACAGAACTTCTGGCATTGAGCACTGTCCAATGAGGCAAAAAGGTGTACTGGAGGAGTGACCCAATGGGTGGAGATGTCCTGGGCTACCTCAAACAGAAGTCACCACTCGTGATCGTCAAGAAACAACAAGTTACTTACCTTCGGTAACAATGTATCTGTAAGAGACACAGGTTAGTTATAGATTTCTTACCTTAGAATTACCCCCAGGTGTCAGACTGGATCTGAAGAATTTTTTCTTAGCAGTACCCTCGCACGTCGTAGGGTGGTGTCTGTCGACTCCGCACCCATCGTCGGCTGGATGACATCACAGTGCCTGCTTAGACACCGCCCCTGTGCGCGGATGTCAGTTCTAACACGACTTTCCATGCCAGAAGCGCAGAGCCATGAAAGACACTGACCACTGATGCGCCACAACTAGGGCCCTGTAAGGGAGTCCCTATCCCTAGAAATCAATTAGAAGAGCAGGGAGGTTGGGTGGGGCGGTAAGGAATCTATAACTAACCTATGTCTCTTACAGATACATTGTTACCGCAGGTAAGTAACTTGTTCATCTGAAAGACAGTTATAGATTCCTTACCTTAGAATAGATACCCCAGAAATACCATCCCCAGAGGAGGGACTGCGAACTAAGTTCACACCAGAAAGTCCTGGAGGACAGAACGGGCAAAACAGCCGTCACTCCAGACTTGGCTGTCCAGGCAGTAATGTCTGGTGAACGTGTGCAAGGATGCCCACGTGGCTGCCTGGCAGATGTCAAGAAGTGGGACTCCACTTGCTAATGCAGTAGTTGCTGCCGTAGCCCTAGTGGAATGAGCACGCAGCCCCACTGGAGGTTCCTTTTTTGCTAAAGCGTAACAGATTTTAATACAAAGGACAACCCATCGAAAGATGGTATGCTTTTGAACAGCCCAGCCTTTCTTGGCACCTACATAGCCAACGAAGAGTTATCCTCCACCTGCAAATCTTTTGTGCGGTCAAGGTAAAAGGATAACAAACGTTTAGGGTCCAGACGGTGGAGTCTCTCCTCCTCCTTGAAAGGGTGCGGAGGTGGAAAAAAGGTGGGCAAAGTGATAGTTTGTCCTATGTGAAATGGTGTAACCACTTTAGGAGGGAACGAGGGCCTGGTACTAAGGACCGCTTTGGATGCACAGAGAAGAAAGGGGGCTTGGAAGATGGAGTCTGAAGCTCACTCACCCTGCGAGCAGAGGATGGCAACAAAGAAGGCAGTTTTCAGGGTGAAGAGCCTGAGAGAACAGTTGTGAATAGGCTCGAAGGGAGCACACATACGATATGTGAGAACAAGATTCAAGTCCCACTGGGGCATTATGAAAGGAGATGGAGGAAAGAGATGAGTAATGCCCTTAAAGAATCTATTTACAATGGGAGACTTGAATAAGGATGGCTGATCTGGCAGCCTAAGAAAAGCAGCGATAGCAGCAAGATAGCCTTTAAGAGTGCACAGAGCGGAACGCTGCTGGGCCAAAGAAAGTATATACAAGAGAACCTCTGAAAGAGGGGCAGGAAGGGGATCCACAGCCTTTGCTGTGCATCATGCCACAAACTTGTTCCATCTACAGGCGTATACCGTTTTAGTGGAGGGACGTCTGGCTGCCAAGATGACATTACAAACTTCGGGTGGAAGGTCAACAGCTGTCAACTGTCGCCGCTCAATCTCCACACAAGGAGGTGGAGGCTAGACAGGTTCAGGTAAAGAACCGTCCCCTGCTGCGACAGACTATCCTCCTGAAGGGGCAGTCTGATCGGAGGATCGATGGCCATGCTCAGGAGCTCGGGTTACCAGACTCTTCGTGCCCAGTCCAGAGCCACAAGAATGACTTGGGCCCGGTCGCACTTGATCTTCCTCAGCACTCAGGGCAGAAGTGGTACAGGCGGAAAGGTGTACAGGAGGCCGCAACTCCACTTGCGAAGAAAAGCATCACCGAGCAAGTGCCGCCGTGGAAACTCCAATGCGCAGAACTGCTGACATTGCGCGTTCTTTTTGGTGGCGAACAGATCTAACCAAGGCTCTCCCCACCGCTGAAAGAGACCTTGCACCACCTCTGAGTGAAGAAGCCATTCGTGATCCACCAGGCACCGATGGCTGAGTTTGTCCGCCCTGGCGTTCAGAGAACTTGCCAGGTGTTGAACCACTAGGGTCATGCCCTGATGTTCCAGCTATGCCCAGAGGCGAAGAGCCTCTTGACACAGGGTCCACGACCCCACCCCGCCCTGTGTTTCAGTACCACATGGCGGCGGTGTTGTCGGTGAACACCTGCACCACTTTCTGTTTGAGAGAGGGAAGGAAAGCTTTCAGTGCCAGGCGGATCGCCCGAAGCTCCAACAGGTTGATATGGAGCCTGGACTCCGCCGGGGACCAGACGCCTCTGATCTCCACCTCTCCCAGATGGCCGCCCCATCCCAGAAGTGACGCATCTGTCACCACTGTGAGATCTGGTTGGGGAAGGGAGAGGGATCTGCCTCGGACCCAAGCTTGGTTCGTTAGCCACCACTGCAATTGTTGTGCAGTACCCTCCGAGATCTGGACGTAGTCGGAAAGATTTCCCTGGTGCTGCGCCCACTGGAACTTCAGGTCCCACTGCAGAGCCCGCATATGCCATCTGGCATGATCTACCAACAGGATGCAGGAGGCCATGAGGCCCAGGAGCCTCGGTCATTCTCACCGAAATCTGGGATAGAGGCTGAAACATCAGTATCATTGCCAGAATATCCCGAACTCGCTGCTTGGGAGGATAGCCCGAACTGCACTGTGTCCAGAACTGCTCAGATGAAACGGAGCATCTAAGAGGGAGTCCGGTGTGACTTCGGCACGTTGATAGTGAACACCAGCTAGTGCAGGAGGTCCGCCATAGTCTGGAGGTGGAAGACGACAGGCTGGGGCAAGCCCGCCTTCAACAGCCAGTCATTGAGATAGGGGAAGACGGGAACCCCTGATCTGCGCAGATGAGCTGCGACCACCGCCATCACTTTTGTGAACACCCGAGGGGCACTGGTAAGGCCGAAAGGGGAGCACAGTGAACTGAAAATGCTTGTGGCCTACCATGAACCGTAGATGGCGCCTGTGGGCTGGCAGGACGGAAATCTGCGTCCTGCAAGTCCAACGCTACCATCCAGGAAGCGGTTGAGGGCCCAAGGTCTAGGATAGGACGCAGGCCTTTGTCCTTCTTGGGCACCAGAAAGTAGCGGGAATAACAACCACAACCTACTTATGACACAGGAACCCTTTCAGTAGTTCCCTTGGCCAAGAGAGCGGAAACTTCCTGGCGGAGAAGGGCCAAATGATCTTCCGACATGCGGTCAAAAGACGGTGGCATTGAGGGAGGGGCAGTCTTGAAGGGGAGGGAGTAGCCCCTTTGGACTATTTGCAAAACCCACCTGTCTGACATGATGGATTGCCAGTTGGGGAGGTGATGGCGAATCCTGACACCCACTGGCCGCTGATGGTCCTGTAGGGTAGGACTAGGAGGGTTTGGAGGCTGCTGCAGGGGGGGGGGGAAAGGGTGGAATGGCCCGCCCGCTGGCTCCCAGACCCACGAGGTTGCTGAGTCCCACGTCCGGGGCCACACAAAGGCTGGGCAGCTTGCGTGGCCCAGTGGCTAGACTGGGCCGGACGTGGCAGGGTGCCCTTTCAGTAGCCACGAAAGGGGCGAAAAGCAGACTGGGGTGGACGGGAAGACGCAGCGTGGCCCAAGGATCTGGCCGTAGCACGAGAATCCTTAAAGCGCTCCAGCGCAGAGTCTGCCTTGTCGCCAAAAATGCGACAGCCATCGAAGGGCATGTCCAGCAAGGTTGATTGGACATCCACTGAAAAGTCAGACGTCCTCAACCAGGCGTAGCGCCTAAGGGCTACCGACGTGGCAATCGTTCTGCCTAGTGAGTCGGTGGTATCCAGTCCACATCGAATTGTGAATTTAGCTCCGTCTCTCCCATCTGCTACTGCTTGGGAGAGAAAGGCCCAGGCCTCCTCCGGGCACTGAGGCAGGACTTGCGCGACCATATCCCAAATAGTATGGGAGTACCGGCCCAAAAGGGACATGGTATTCACGGACCGCAGTGCCAAGCTGGAGGAAGAGAACATGCACTCCCCAAGATAATCCAGCTTCTTGGATTCCCTGTCTGGGGAGCAGAAGGAAATGCGCCCTTGGAAGAAGAGGCTTGGACCACCAAGCTCTCGGGGAAGGGTGTTGGGTGAGGAAAACTGGGTCGCCCGGAGCCGGGTGGCGGGCAATCGTCCTTTCCCCAGGAGCCCCTGTGCTGGGCGTGGACCAGGTGCCCAGAAGGACATCCGTGAGGGCTTAGTTGAAGGGCAAAAGGGATTCAGAGGAGGTTGCCGCAGGCTGGAGCACCTCTGTAAGGAGATTCGTCCTGACTGCCACTGAAGGGAGCTTCAGGTCCAAGGCCTCAACTTCCCTTCACACCACCACAGAGTAAGACACTCCCTCCTCCGTAGCCACGGTAGGAGGAGAAAGCATGCCAAGGTCTGGAGAAGTGTCTAGATCACTGGCGTCACCCAGGTCCCTCCCTCCAGTCCGGCTCTTCAAGCTGGTCTGCCAAAGGGTCCAGCGACCCTTCCCAATCCTCATCACCACCTTCTGGGCGAAGGGGAACACCAGGGATGAACAGGGGAACAAAAGTACCCTCCGGCGTCGGATTCGACGTTGGTCCAGCTCCGGGTCCATCTTGGGGGTGAGAATGGGGACGGCGTCGGCTGGGGGCGTCGTCATCAAGATCGGCACTGGGGAATGTCGGGTAAGATCAACCGACGTCGATCCGGATCTGGATCCGCAGGGGCCCCCCGGCGCCAGGGCCGGAGCTGCTGGTATCAAAGGCCCAGGACCCCTGACTGGCTCCGCGGGGCCCAAAGATACAGTGGAGGGCTTCGTAAAATGTACGAAGTTGGGCAGGGGTGCCCCAGCTCCCGGAAACAGGGGGGGGGAGGGCCGGAGTCGTCCCTGAAGAAGGCACCGGAGACGGAGCCTCAGAGCGACGACGCTCCGGGTCCCGCGTCACGTCAGCCGACCGATGGGGAGAAGGCGAAGAGTGCCGGTGCGTCTTCGCCGCCTTCTCGTGCTTCGACTTACCCGAGGACTTCGAAGACTTGGAATGGGACGAGGTGTGGGGGCTCTGCAAGCAGCCTCAAGACCTTCCTCTCGAACGAGTCTGGGAGCGACGCGGAGCCGACCGCCGGGCCTCCAAGAGCTTCGGGACTGCTCCCGCAAAGACATCGGATTCATGGCCCGGCAGTCGGAGCACGACTTCGGGTCGTGGTCGCACTCCAGACACCAAAGGCACACAAGGTGCGGGTGCGTCACAGACATCAGCCTGTGACAGGCCTCACAAGGCTTGAAGCCAGTCAGACAATGGGACATCTCTCGCACACTAGGAGTCGAAGACTCGAAAAAGAAGTCGACAAAACGTCGAAAAAGTTCAGTCAAAAAGTGACTAAAGGGGTAGCTCTTTCCAGATCTGCGCTAGGCTGGTGTGGAAAAAAGAAAGAACTGACGTCAGCGCGCAGGGGCGTCGTCTAAATAGGCACTACGACATCATCTTGGTGACCACGACGCAGCCGACAAACGCGGAGTCGACCGACACGCAGGGGTACTGCTAAGAAAAAATTCTCCAGATCCAGTCTGACGCCTGGGGGTAGTTTTAAGGTAAGGAATCTATAACTAACTGTCTCTTTGAGATACACCAGCTCAGGCTGTCAGCTCGGACATCGACACCCCCCCCCCCTCCCTTGGTGGTGTGCCCAAGACCACAATCTCAATGCCTTCAAAGGAGGAGAGACCCTACTCCCCCTTGCCTGTTGAAGTACCACATCGCAGTTGTGTTGTCCATCAAACTCTGGATGGACCAACCAAGGATGGGACAAGGAAGGCCTGGAGCACTACTCTGATTACCAGCCGTCCCAACAGATTGATGTGAAGAGCATGTTCTTCTGGAGACCAGAAGTCTCTGATTTCCAGATCCTTCAGTGAAGCTCCATATCATAAGGTGGAGGAATCAGTCACTGCCATGGTTTGAGGAGAGAAGGTCATTCCGCAGTGGAGGTCCATCTCATTCCACCATCAAGCCACTTCTGTTGCAGCAGTCAGGGAGAACACGGAGTATAACAGGTCTCCCTCATACTCTAGCCACTGTCTATGCAGGCACCACTGCAGGGTCCTCATGTGCCAACATGCGTTTGTGACTAAAAGAATGCAGGAAGTTAGCAGAACTAGAAGTCTCCGGTCCCTTACGATTGGGAGTCTTGCGCCTTTGTTGAAAGGCTGGAACTATTTCCTGGATGTCTGCAATCCTCTGGGGTGTAGGAAAAGCATAGAGAAGGATGGTGTCCAGTACTAATCATATGAATTGGAGTTGTTGGGAGTGAGTCAGGTGAGATTTGGACCCCTTGATCGAAAAGCCCAGCTTTGATCAGCCAGTCATCCAGGTACAGAAAAATAGGGACATCCACCTTCTGCAATGGGCTGCAACTACTGCTATTACCTTGGTGAAGACTGGATATGCTGATGTTAAGTCAAATGGGAGTACAGCAAATTCACAGAGTACATCCAAAGAGCAAATACTTCCAATGTGAAGGTAGGATTGGGATGTGAAAATACGCATCCTGCAGGTCGAGACGGCATCCAGTCTCCAGCTTCCAATGCCAGTATCCCCTGGGCTACGACCAGCATCTTTAACTTTACCTCTTTGAGGAAGAAGTTAAACTCCCTGAGGTCCAGGATTAGAAAAAACCCCAGTCATTCTTCAGCACAAAGACATAACAGAAGTAGCATTCTTGATCCTCTTCCTCCTCCAGCACCAACCCTCAAAGCTCCTTGCTGTAGGAGTGCTGCTAACTCTTGTAAGGGGATGGCCAGGTGATCCAGAGTGGGAAGACAGAAAAGGTGGGATGGGAGTGGAGCCTGAAAGGAAGGGCGTACACCCTTCCCACTAATTGTTGGACCCACTGGTCCAAAATATTGGCTTTCCAGGCCAGCAGAAAGAAGCTTGCCTTCACAAAGTCTCCTGGTGTGCTTGGAGAAGAGAACTAAGACTGCTTTTCTGTGGAACTGTGAAGGAGGGTTGCTGGAGGGATCCACTGCCCTTTCCCCTGCCTCTACCCTTGTATTAATAGATAAACTGACTTGGTGTCCAGGAAGGTTACCACAGCTGAACGGAGACACCACTAGAAAATCATTGAAAATGATTCAACTGCCTGTAGTCCCTCTGGGGTTGAGGCTCACTGGTCGTCGCCCAGCTAGCTTTGAACCTCTCTAAGACAGCATCGCTTTATTGTGAACAGACAGCTCCCATCAAAAGGCAGGTCCACGAGATTAGCCTGCACATCACTAGAGAATCCTGATGACCTGAACCAGGCATGGAGGCAGGTAGAGATCTAAATGCCCATCGCTTTTGCCACATAATGTACCTGGAGGCATTCTGTCCATCCTTGAGAATCTGGTCAGTGTGCCAGCATGCCAATTGGTACATGAGGCGCAGAGTTGGACCATATCCCGAAGGTTGTGCAACAGGATAGTAGACAACTGGCAATTCTTGATTTAAATGCCATACTTCCCGCCAAGAAGACTTTCTTCCCCCATACCACCAACCATTTGGACTACCTGTTTGAAGGGACTGTCCTGAGAAGCATGATGCTTGACTCACCAGACTCTCAAGGGGAAGGAGGAGCTGAGAGAAAGGTCTAGTCTCCCTGAGCCAGGCAATAGTTCTTAGCTGCCAGGCAATAGTTCTTAGCTACCAGCCTATTGACAGCTGAAGTGGGTTTCTCCCAGAATGCCATGACTGGCATCACCAAGGCCTCATTGAAAGGCAGTAATGGTTCCAATGTCAGTTGCAGGGTGAAAAAGAAAAAAAGGGGGCACCCTGTATTCCAATGGAACTAGTTTAATGAAGGTCATGAAATAAGCATTGGCATAGCCAATAGGTCTCGCCTTTGGGACCTTATAAGTGTTTAGCCATGCAACAGTTGATGTTGTTGCACCAAGGATATTGTACTGCATAACTAAATACTTATAAGGTCCCAAAGGCAAGACCTATTGGCTATGCCAATGATGGTCTTTAAGGTTGCTTCATATGTGCAGAGCAAAAACCAGCCAACGCGTTTCGTCCATACACAAATGGACTTCTTTAAGGCACAAAAGAAGTGGAGAAATCTATTGTGTAATCCACTCGTGCAACAAGTTAGCTTCACCAGTCGATCCAGGTACAAGTCTTCCTAGAACATTCCATCAAAATGTTTAGAATTAATGACATTTCCTCCATCCCTTCGTCTAAAGTCCATGCGTCACATATGTTTCAAACGGATGCAAGAATTAGGGCAGGTCAGCCCATCATCGAACACTACAATTGGGGCCAAGTAGGAAACTGAGAAACACCCCTCTCGACCGCGGTGCCACAAGACTAACCGCCAGAATACAATGCAGCAACTTCATAACAGCCACAACACAGGCACGCCCCTGCTACCCTGACCACCACAAAGTCTGTCTTTCTGACTCCAAGCGCTATACAATGCATGCATGTGAAAAAGAATTACATTTTGAGGTCCAATCTCTGGAAGACCAATCTCTGGAAGACCTACTGCATGTTTCTGGTACATAGTGCACGTGTATAGCACCACAGAGCGGTCACATCGCTTATATACACCGAAGTCATACATATGTACTTCAGATCTATTCCATAGGTCCTACTATATACGTACAGATATAAACAGTGAAAATAAAAGTAAAGGCAACAATCTTTGATAAAAAAAATGATATGTGATGGAACACTCCCAAAATGACATGTAGGGCCCTTGTCTCAGACTTACGTTATAATTGTCGTTACACTGATAAATTGGTCTTGCAAGCCTCGCGAAACAAACAGAATAGCCTCTAGGCCCTTTGGGTAATGTTCAGAAAATGTATTCTTTAACTCTCAACAAGAAATTCGAAAAAACATACCATCCAAACTGCCTTGAATCAAATTAAAAAAATTAGATCTCAAATTCTGCTCTTGCGACACCTGCCGCCCCCTTGCAGGTCTTGGGTGCCTTTAAATACCCTTGCCTTTCTTTCAGTTTACCCACTGCTCGGTTGCCCCTTCACTATGTTTGATCCAGGGGCGGAACTAGAGGCAAATTTCGGGTGGGGGGCTAAGAAAAAATTTCGGGGGGGCTGACTCTTCCAGTAGAGTGGAGATGCAGGGGCTCTAGAAGAGGTGAAAAAACAAACCAACAAAGCCTCATTTACAAGCGAATGGTCTTTTAAAGACCTGTGAAGTACTCGGGTGCGGCTGTGTGTGGGCCCGGGAAGCTGTCTCAGCCCGGGCTGCCACACACGACAGGAGGGGGGGGGGTGGACTGAAGCCCTTTGATCCCAATGGGCGTTGCGCGCCTGGTTTGATCCGTTGCAAACTGCTCACCGTAAAGCGCCAAGAAGCCTTCCGGGCGGGGGGCAGAATTACACAATAAAACTATGCTGGCAGGGAGGGTGTGTGTTTAGTGCCAGCTGGGGGCATTAAAGCCAAGACCTCACCGTCTGTGCCAGCTTCTACAACTACTTGCCAGAAAGGCGCAACCCCACCTTGGCAAGGGTCAGGAGAGCAGAGACGGTGACCCCATTCAACGATCTGTCTTTCTGCCCCTGACAGTGCCAAGAAGGTGTTTTGTTAAAATAGGTTTGCGGTCTGTGCAGCAATGGGAATAAACATATAGAATGCATGGGAAGAGACATGCACTGGCGGAAAAGACCGGGGGGGAGAGAAAAGATTTAGAACGATCAAAAGCAAACATAACCCCCTCTGGGCGCTTCTGTGCTCAACAGAATAATTGATGATTTACCTAGAACTAAAACAGGGGTAGGCGGATTGTTTCCACGAGTGCATATTCTGGCAGCCCAGGGAGCAAAAGCAACCGGAGAGAATCTGCTCTGCCCAACATCACACAGTGCTGACAGTTGGGGAAGCCGGGATTGAAAGTCAAGTTTCCTAGTTCCAATGCATGGAATGTAGGCAGCACATCACGTATCTAGAAGTCTCATAAAGAGCAAAGCTGTTTTCGTTAAACAGTGGCAAAACAGCAAGACCTAAAACAATGAGCTGGCTGCTTGTGTGTCCCCTCTGTCCTAAATCACATTTGCTGCTGTTGAAGTCGGAACTGCTTGGGATGTGAGCACCTCATTTGACGCCGTTGCCCAGCAGATTAAAGAGAATTTGGCTGTAAATTATTGAATGGCGGATTTTCGGTTGCAGCTGAGAAGCTGACATTTGACTGACTATGTAGAGGAACTCCATCTCCCAACATGCAACTGAAAAGCACATGAAAGACAGATGAAACCCGGATTGGTTGCCAAACCGATACCGAAAAGAGAAAGTGTACAACCGATATCGGTGAATAGAAAGTGCATGCGAGTTATCTACCACGATCGTGACCTACTGCCAGATAATGAAATGCAAAAATGCAGACTCTGACCTCTGAAATACTGAATCCCTGCTGTTTTGGCAAAATTAAGTATATAGTGTGTCCGTCGTTGCAAAGCGCTAAATTTCGAAATCTAAAAGAAATGGCATTAATGATCAAAAAGAGCTGATGATACGTGTTATTTCCACATGCCCCAAGGGTTTCGCTTTCCCAAGTCTTTGCTAAAAAGTTTCCTTCGTTGCGGAGCTTGAAGTGCTCCGTGCTACAAAAGTTATGTATTTAAACGTGCTTCATTGTGCGTGCCCGAACGTTAGGGAACGAGTGAAAAGAAAGAAGGACTCTGCGTGATGCCGATCTTTATGTTAGTCGACTGTGGAAAAAAAGTCGAGAAATACAGCGGACGGGAAATGGGTTACAAGTACCGTGTATTTTGGATGTTATGGTACTTTTCTGAAAAATAAAAATAGAATGAAATGGAATAACACACGCTGGTGAAAAAGAGGTTTAACAAGCGCTGGTCACATGCTGCAGCCGGCACACACACACACACACACACACAAAAAAAAAAACGCGAGTAGTGCGCGCTGCACTAATTAACAAGCAGCAGCTGTTTTCGGGAGTGGTGCGTGCGCAGTCTTCACTTTTCAAGCACTGCACTCGTGCTTGTGGCGCGCCGCTGCTCGCTCCCGCAAGGTGGATGCCACCACAAGCACAAGTGTGTGCTTGAAAATGAGCAGAGCGACGGCTAGAGGCCCTCCTATGCTGCGTAGGCGAGACCTAAAAATAGTTCCAAAAGGACTCATTCAAAAGAATTCTTTTATTTCCTTAAAGGGCAATCTTACTAATTTGTCCTACAAGCACAATTAATGTGTCAAAGAAACAGTCAAATGATTAAATAAATCATTTATATATCACATAAATGAAAAGATTACAAATATTAATTCAGACAGCAAGTAGGTGCTACAAGTGATGGTGTACTGCATGTGAAATAAAGTGACAAGACACATCAAAATACAACACATAAGTGATAGTCTTAACCATCCAGAAAATACAGTCCTATAGAATCCATATGAAAATGTATATTCAAGAATTTATAGCGTCGAACATCAAAGGTTAGGTTGCTACTCACTTGTCCTGAGGAAGACCCCGTTGTAATGATCTTTAAGGGTCGAAATGTCGACTATTGGGTCTTAGCCACAACTGCATTTGATTTATTTAATAATTTGACTGGTTCTTTGACACATTCATTGTGCTTATAGGGGGAACTAGTAAGAGTTGTAGGGAGCAGCACTTCAGTAAGCACACTGGTCTTTATGTCAACTGACGGTAACTACAAGTTGAAAACTTCTGCAGCCTTAGTAAAGTGACATTACCTCAGAGGTTAGGTTCCAGCTGGAAACTCCATGTCCATCACTGGTGAAGTGTCTAACTTGCTAGAAGAGAATAAGGATAAGTTACCTGTAATCCTAGCTCTCTTTCGGGGGAATCCTCAAAGTCCTAAACATTGAATAGCCCATAGGCTGCATTGAAAACATATGTGAAAAATGGCACTGTGCCTTTAAGGCCCCTCTGACCGCCTCTATCCAATCATGCCTCTGAGGTGACAGGTCAGTTCTTTTTTACGGTGACATGAAGAATAGAACACAGAGTATGAACTGCTGTATGCACAATTCAATCGGGGAGGAGGGCTGGTTGCTTATGACTTTGATGAGGATTCCCGTAGAAGAGAACCAGGATTACAGGTAAGTAGCTTATCCTTCTCTTCCGGGGGAACCTCATCAATAGTCATAAGAATTGAATAGAGTAGCAAGCCCATACCACACCTCTCCGGACGAATTAAGAGGAATGAAAAGCAGTTGTAATCAACATTGAAACAAATTCCACAAGGAGGCCTGCCCTACTTGGAGGCCTGCTCTAGTGCCTGAATGGAGACAGTAGTGCCTTGTGAACGTATGTACCGATCTCCAAATGGCTGCTCTACAGATCTCAGAGAAGGGAACGTTTCTTAGTAGGGCTAAAGTGGCCACTTTGCCACTTGTAGAATTAGCTTTGGGCCTGGCAGGTAAATGCTGTTGGCCAACTGATAGGATGACCGTATACAGGAAACTATCAAACTGGAAATGGACTGCTTAGAGGAGGGGACGCCTGACCTCATGGGACTATAATTAACAGATTGTCTGATAGCTTTTGTCTTGTCCAGGTAAAACTTTAAAACCCTTTTAAGATGTAAGGAGGGTAAAGCCCTTTCTGCTGGTGTGGAAGGGTTTGGAAAGAATGTGGGGAGTGAGCTCGAGAGAAAACTAGGAGAGTCCTCATCACCACCCTGTTATGGAATACTGTGTACGGCTCTTTGGCACAGAGAGCTTGTATTTCACCCACTCTGCGAGCCGAAGTAAATACCACTAGAAAAGCAGCCTTCCATGTGAGGTTGCTTTATGGATAGGTTCAAACCGGGGACCTACGAATTTGGATAGAACCTGATTCAATTCCCAAGCAGGAGAGGGAGAACGTTCAGCTGGAAACACCTTCAATCCCTGTAAGAAATCCTTCACCACTGGGATTTTTAAAAATGATGGTTGAAAAGGAGTCTTCCTATAAGCTGTAATGGTTGCAAGATGTACCTTAATAGATGCAAATGAAAAATGTCCTAGTACACATGAAGGAAAGTTTCAATTCTATTAAGGAAACTGAGGCGAGGATTATGTTCTACTTTATTTTCCATATCCAGCAGTGTTCAACTTTAATATAAAAAACTATCTTTCCCATGGATCCTAGGGAAAGGTCAACAACAAGGTGAACCAATCAACAGTCCTGAACGCCCTGAAAGGCACCGGGCTTCTGGGATACGTCCTCTTTGACTGCGACATTCCGCCTGTCACCAAATTCCTCTAGTCCGTCTTAGCAGGTTCTGAGCCTACAAGAAGCCAGAGGAACCAGAGATGAACCTGAACTTGTATACCCTGGGATTTCTTAGAGCTATAACCAAGGCAAGCAAAGCACAGCAATAGAAGATATTCCTACACAGTGCTACATTAGGAACTCTAACACTGGTCAGTATAGTACTGTAAGCAAAACTTAAGGTCATACTTATACCATACGCCGATTTGGAACACCCACAATCCCCTCTCTCTCTTAGACCGGGTGGGAAAGGTGACTGATAACCTCAGGAAACTCCGAGCGGGAATAATCCTCGCCTCCGTGTCCTTAATAGAATTGAAACTTTCTTTCATGTGTACTAGGAGATTTTTCATTCTATGGTAGGACCGGAGGCGAGGATTATGCTCGTTCAAAGCTCGTCAACCACCAGGGAGGCCATGTCCATGACTGGTTGGAAATAGAATCTTTTGAACATGGAATCTGAAGACCAATCCGCTGCATTAATTATATCTTCGAGGCGGGCCCCGAGTGAATAAGCCTTGGAGGCCATCGCCCCTCTGACTGAGTTGGCACTAAAGTGCAAAATGTCAATGCCCGCCTCTTGCATGACCCATCTGATCCATCTAGCTATGGCGGGTGAAGAGACCGCTTTGAAAGGTTTCTTGAGAGAAATCAATAACTGGTTCTCCCCGTGGGGACAATGCTAGTCTGTCATACTTTCATAAGCCTTCAAACAGCGCACTACACACAGTTTGGAATGCCTGTCAAAGGCAGGATATGAAATTGTTCTGGACCCCGACTTTGTGTGTCGAGAAATATGGAAGGTGCCCACTTAGGGGGTAAAGGTCCAACCAGAGAGGTCCAGGGCCCTCACAGCAAACACTCTCCTACAGTAGACCAGGCACAAGAGCATGGCAAGTTTTGCTGATAACTCACTCCTTGACAGGTATTTATTCGCCTGCCACGTCTTAAAGGGGGATAATACCTTGTTATCATCCCACAACTTCGAGTATCTGGGTTGCGGTGGAAGCTACAGATGAATAAATCTCATGAGCTTGCAGACAAACGGGTGTTCGCCCACCGCTTCCCCTTGGACAGGGGCATGGCCTGCCGAAATCACGGATCTGTAGGAATTGATAGTGCGATATGCCAAACCTTCTGAACCCAGGAAATTCAGGATGTAGACCACTTCGCACCCCACAGGATCTGGTCTTTCCTAAGGCACCAACCCACCCACTTGGACCAGGCTGTAGAGCTTGTTGGTGCCCTCTGCCCAGGCTGCTGCCAAAGTCTTTTGAGCTTCTCCTGATAGGCCACGGAGTCTCCAACGTTGCCGGAAATCCACCGGGCCATGAGGGGCATCCGATTCTGTAGGATCAGAGGATTTTGACCTCCTTGGGGAGCACGAAGGATATTCTGATCTTGGGGTAGGATTGGAAAATCCCAGGAAAGTTCCAGAAGAAACGGAAACCATACTCGAGACCTCCAGTAGGGCGTGATCAGCACCACTCTCGCTTGCTGTCTGCGGACCTGAGCCAATAGGCGCATTATCATGGCGAACGGTGGGATGACATAACCCGCCTCCTTCGACCAATCTTGGAGGAAGGCATCTGTGGCTGCTGCCAAAGGGTCCGGCTTCCCGCTGAAGAAGTTGTCTAGGCGAGAGGCAAAGAGATCTGCAGAGAACAGACCCTACAGAGATTGCAGTCTCTGGAAGACTCGAGGGTCCAGCTGCCAGAGGCTCATATGTGTCCATGCCCTGGAGCACCAGTCCGCGATCACATTGACGTCCCGGGAAGGTATTCCGCCGACACCGAGACATTGTGGTCGAGGCAAAATGTCCAAAACTCCTGGGCCATGTCCGCTAGCACCTTGGACTTGGTGCCGCCCAGGTGGTTTATATATCGGACCACTGAGACATTGTCCATCTTGAGGATACGCTGCAGCTGACCTTGTCCATGGTCCAACATTTGATGGCGAAGGATCTCGCCAATAACTCTAGGCAGTTGATATGGAGAAGTTGCTCATCTGCAGATGAGCTTTCCTCCTGTAAAGGAGTACCCGCGGCGAGCTCCCCAGCTGGATTTGCTGGCGTCCGACTCTATAAACATGTCCAGAGCCGAGCCGAAGATGGCCCGCCCATTCCAGGATTCCATATGGTCTAACCACCACCGCATCTCTAGCCTCACTTCCTCTGTGAGTGGGACCTGCTCTGCATACTGCAGACCCTTCCTCAGGTGGGAGGCCTTGAGTCGTTGGAGCTCTCTAGTGCAGAGGGCCCGGGAAAATGGGCTGTATAGAGGACGACAGGAGACCCACTATTCCGGCGATCTGCAGGAGAGAAGTAGTAGGCCTGGCTAGGGTTCTCTTGAGCTCCCGTCGAATCTTTGAAATCTTCCTGGCTGGTAAACTTAAGGTTTTGCTCACTGAGTCTATGACAAACTCAACGAAGGTAGTCTGCCTTTCCAGCGTGAGGAGGGACTTTTCGTTGATGACGAAGCCAAGGCCTTGCAACAAGGCCACGGCTGTCTGTAGTTGCTCAGCCAGCAACGTCTGGGATTGAGCCAAGAGGAGGTCGTCGAGGTATATGAGGAGGTGGAAACCCCGAGCCCGGAGGTACTCTACCACTGGCTTGAGGACCTTGGTGAAGCACCAAGGCGCGGAGGATAGGCCGAAAGGGAGGGTAGTGAACTCGTACACCTGGCCCTTTCACTGAAATTGAAGAAACCGGAGGTAAGGGGGGGAAGATTAGGACCGCCAAGTATGCGTCCTTTAGATCTAGATGCACCATCCAGTCGTCTGGGCGCAGGTCGCGCAGCAGGTGGATTCCCTTCATTTTGAAATGGCAGTAAACCAATCAGCTGTTGAACTCCTTTAGATTTATGGCTGGGCGCTGACCCCCATCGGTCTTGTCCATCAAAAAAACGTTGCTTAGGAAACCCCGTGGGTGGAGGTAGGCGTGGACTATCGCCCCTTTGCGTAGCAGATCTGCCACTTCCTTGTCTACCAGGGCGGTTTGAGCTTCGGCAAAGACGAGAGAGCGTGAGCAAAACTGCTGAACCGGGCACCCGTAGAATTCTATGTGGAACCCCCAGATGGTTTGGAGAACCCATGAATCTGAGGTAATAGCCTCCCAATTGTGCGCGGACAAAGCCAACCTGCCCCCTACATGCAACTGGGGGAGACAGGCAAATTCTTACCTGATTGGGCCTGAAAGTGACCTTTGGCAGTGCCACTGGAGCCTTGACCCCTGTAGTTTCTTCTGGACTGGAAGAACTCTCCTTGCCTGGGCTGCTCCTGCTTTTTCTTGAAGCTCCTGGAAAGGGCTTGGGTGTAGAAGCAGCCGGCCGCGCACCCCCAGCCACGACCGGCCCCAACGAAAACCTTCAGGTGAAAGACTTTCTTCATGGAGGCTTGCGCTTTGTCCAAGGTGGTAAATGTTGCCACGAATTAGCTCAATTCCTTGACAAACAGCTACCCGAAGAGCCCCCCATGAGACACTGCGCCTCTGAGGAAGCGAGGTCCCCAAGTTTGGGGTCAACCTTTAACAGGAGGGAACGTCGCCTCTCAGTAGAGAGGGCGCAATTAGTGCTGCCCAGAAACACTATGGCACGCTGAGCCTAGCCTGACAGACTCAGGAGAGAGAGGGGAATTGGAAGCCTTAACCTCCTCTGCGAGGTCCAGGATCTTGGTGAGTGGGCCACAAGTGTTCAGGAGTTTATACTGGCATGCCCTCCAGGAACTATCTATCCCTTTCTTGTGGTCACGGAAGTATTTTTGCAGAAAAGTGGCCATTCTGGTATCTATCTCAGGAGTGACTGCCACCTTACCCGCTAGGGCAGGACGTGAGCATTGCCTTAAGGCAGGCCCTAACTTCTTTCTCCAGAGGCATTCTAAGACGACTCGCTACAAATTGGGCGACCTTATCCCCAGTGACCCATTCCGTGGAACGTGGGTGCAGAAGGTCCTCAGGGACCAGCATGTCTGAAAGGGCTTCCGCGCCACTCGCACGGGGGCGCCATGGTCTTGAGGGGCCCGCTTCATTCGTAGATTCACTGGGGGACTCATCCCCTTAGTCCCCCCGCCTTGCAGGGACAAGGGGAGGACCTCGTCCAATGCATGGGGAGGGGGTGTCAAGGGAAGGGCAGGCTAGGAAGGCCTTTTTAAGGCATTCAAAGGCGCCAAGCTCAATGGCTGATTCAGGTTTGCGCTTAGGGATGCGAGTAAGGGGGGAGGTTACCCCTTGAAGGGGGGTTGTCAGCGTAGGCATAGACTATTTCCATGAGGCGTCATTTGAAGGGGCCCATGGCCACCGCGACCGCTTGATGGATGGAGGCATCCACCGCCTCACAGAACTCTTCATCTAGGGGGAGGACCTATAGGGACTCCCCCTCAACATTATTCCCATCCATGACAGCAAAGGGCCTTACAAGGTAGATAGATGACAGAAGAAAGGTACCTTAATAATGGCCTCACTGCCCCACTAATATGTCGAACCTCAGGTTCTTAGATGTTTGGCAGCTGTAAAAAGCCCTGTATTTTGGTCAAGCAAGCGCTAATACTTGGACACAAAACTCCCCAGGGCGGACTAATCCCGTTATTGTGGGTATCCTGGATGCCTGGGCCGGGCCCCGATGGCAGCCTAAGGGAGGTAGGTGCTGTCCTCCTGGGAGCGTCTTGCTCCAATGACAAATGCGGGTTGTTCTAGGGAAAACAACCGACCTGCTTCAAAACAGGCGTCAGGCTGCCTGATTTACAATACAGACCCATTAATGCACAAGTTACTAACTTGTGTAACGATATATCTGTAAGAGACAGTAGTTAGTGTCAGATTCCTTACCTTAGAATATCCCCAGGCGTCAGGCTGGATCCGGAAAGTTTTGCGTAGCAGTACCCCTGCGCGTCGGTAGGCGGCGTCGTGCGGCTCCGCGTCCGGTGTCGTGATCGCCGGGATGACGTCGCGGCCAGTACTTAGACGCCGCCCATGCGCGCTGGCGTCAGTTCTGTACACGACTTTCCGCGCCAGAAACGCAGAGCCATGCAAGAAACTGACAAAGGTGTCTGAAAACTAGGGCCCTGAAAGGGATGACCTTAACCCTAGAAATCAGTTCGCAGAACGGGGAGGATGGGTGGGGCGGTAAGGAATCTGTCACTAACTACTGTCTCTTACAGATATATCGTTACACAAGTTAGTAACTTGTGCATCTGAAAGAGACACGTTAGTGACAGATTCCTTACCTTAGAATAGATACCCCAGCAATACCAACCCCGGTGGTGAGTCTGCGAACAAAGATCAGACAAGGAAGTCCCGGAGAACAGAACGGCCAAAAAAGCCAGCTCTCCGGACTTGGCTGTCAAGGCAGTAATGCTTGGTAAACGTGTGCAGCGAGGCCCACGTAGCTGCCTGACAAATGTCCTGCAATGGGACACCACGTCCCAAAGCCGTGGTGGCGGCTGTCGCCCTGGTGGAATGGGCACATAGCCCAACAGGGGGCTCCTTCTTAGCCAAAGAATAGCAGGCTTTGATACACAAGACAACCCAGCGGGAGATGGTCCTCTTGTGTACCGTCCAACCTTTTTTGGCGCCCACGTACCTAACAAAGAGCTGGTAGTCCACCCGGAACTGTTGTGTGCGGTTCAAATAGAACGAAATCGCACGTTTTGGGTCCAGACGGTGGAGCCTCTCTTCCTCTCTGGAAGGATGCGTAGGCGGAAAGAAGGTGGGCAAAGTGATGGTCTGCCCAATGTGGAAGGCAGTGACCACCTTTGGCAAGAAGGACGGACGCGTCCTAAGAACAACCTTGTCTGGATGGACAGACAGAAAGGGAGGTTTGCATGATAGAGCCTGGAGCTCACTCACCCGCCGAGCGGAGGTGATGGCCACCAGAAAGCCAGAAAGGCTGTCTTCAGAGTCAGAAGACGAAGAGGACAGTTATGTAGAGGCTCAAAGGGAGCGCACATAAGAAAGGTAAGAACCAAGTTCAAGTCCCCACTGAGGCATCACAAACGGAACAGGAGGGAAAAGGTGTGTAAAGCCTTTAAGAAACCTGTTAACAACAGGGGACTTGAAAAGGGAGGGCTGATCAGGAAGCCTGAGGAAGGCCGAGATTGCACAAAGGTAGCCCTTGATGGTACCCAGGGCAGAACCCTGTTGGGCCAGAGAAAGAAGGAACAGTAGAACCTCAGAAAGAGGGGCAGAAAGGGGATCTACAGCCTTTGCTGTGCACCATGCCACAAACTTGTTCCACCTGCAGGCGTATACCACCTTAGTGGAGGGACGCCTGGCTGCCAGAATCACATCACAAACTTCGGGAGGCAAGTCGAAAGAAATCAACTGCCGCCGCTCAATCTCCATGCAAGGAGGTGGAGACTGGACAGGTTCGGGTGGAGAACCGTCCCCTGCTGCTGCGACAGAAGATCCTCCCGAAGAGGCAGGCGGGGGATCGATGCTCATACTGAGTAGCTCGGGATACCAAACTCTTCGAGCCCAGTCCGGAGCCACAAGAATGACTTGGGCCCGGTCGTGCCGAATCTTCTTCAACACTCTGGGTAGAAGTGGTATAGGCGGAAAGGCGTACAACAGACCGCAACTCCACTCGCGACGAAAAGCGTCGCCGAGCGAGTGCCTCCTTGGAAATTCCAACGTGCAGAACTGATGACATTGCGCGTTCTCTTCAGTGGCGAATAGATCTAACCAAGGCTCTCCCCACTGTAGAAAGAGTCCTTGCGCCACTTCCAAGTGAAGACGCCATTCGTGATCCATCATGCACCTGCGGCTGAGTTCGTCCGCCCTGGCGTTCAGGGAACCTGCCAGGTGTTGAACCATCAGGAACATGCCCTGATGTTCCAGCCATGTCCAGAGGCGCAGAGCCTCCTGACAAAGGGTCCACGACCCCAACCCTCCTTGTTTGTTGCAATACCACATGGCGGTGGGGTTGTCTGTGAACACCTGCACTACCTTCCCTTTGACAGAGGGAAGGAATGCCTTGAGTGCAAGTCGGATCGCCCGGAGCTCCAGAAGGTTGATATGGAGCCGGGACTCCGCCGGAGACCAGAGGCCTCTGATCTCCGCCTCTCCCATGTGACCTCCCCATCCCAGAAGGGACGCGTCCGTCACAACTGTGTGCTCTGGCTGGGGAAGGGAGAGGGATCTGCCCATGACCCATTGCCGGTTCGAGAGCCACCACTGCAACTGTAGTGCAGTCCCCTCCGAGATCTGGACGTGATCGGACAGGTTGCCCTGGTGCTGCGCCCACTGGAACTTCAGGTCCCACTGCAGAGCCCGCATATGCCATCTGGCATGATTGACCAGCAGGATGCAGGAGGCCATGAGGCCCAGCAGCCTCAGGGTCATCCGTACCGAAACCCAGGATAAAGGCTGAAAGATCGGAATCATAGCCTGAATATCCCGGACTCGCCGTTCGGGAGGATAGGCCCGAAACTGCGTCGTGTCCAGAACTGCTCCGATGAAAAGGAGCTGTGGAGAAGGAATCAGATGCGACTTCGGCACATTGATGGAGAACCCCAGCGAGTGCAGGAGTTTGGCCGTAGTCTGGAGGTGGGAGACGACTGCCTGGGACGAGCCCGCCTTCAGCAGCCAGTCGTCGAGGTAGGGGAAGACTGGAACCCCTACCCGGCGCAGATGAGCTGCGACCACCGCCATCACTTTCGTGAACACCCGAGGGGCACTTGTAAGGCCAAAGGGGAGCACGGTGAACTGAAAATGCTCGAGGCCTACCGTGAACCGCAGGTAACGCCGGTGGGCCGGCAGGACGGGGATGTGAAAATAAGCGTCCTGCAAGTCCAACGCTACCAACCAGTCTCCAGGGTCGAGGGCAGTCAAGACCTGAGCTAGGGTGAGCATCTTGAACTTCTCCTTCCGGAGGAAGCGATTGACGTTCCGGAGGTCCAAGATAGGACGCATGTCCTCCTTGTCCTTTTTGGGCACCAGGAAGTAGTGGGAGTAGCAACCACGTCCTACTTCTGGGGTCGGAACATGCTCGATGGCCCTCTTGGCCAAGAGGGCCGTGACTTCCTTCTGAAGAAGTACCAAGTGATCCCCTGACATGCGGTGGAATTGAGGTGGCATGGCTGGGGGTGGTCTCGAAGGGGAGGGAGTAGCCCCTTCGGACAATGTCCAAGACCCACCTGTCCGAGGTGATGGGACGCCAGTGGTGAAGGTGATGGCAGACCCTGCCCCCTACTGGCGTGCTGTGCACCGGAAAGGAGGGACTAGGAGGGCTTGGAGGCCGCGGACGGGTTGGAGGTGGTGGCCTGACCCGCACGCTGGTTGCCCGAACCGCCATGGCGGTATCCACGTCCTCGGCCACGCGTAGACGCTTGCTGCGCGGGCCGGTGGCTGGGCAGCTGACGTGACTGGGCGCCCCTTCCGTGGCCACGAAAGGGGCGAAAAGCAGAGGTGAGCGGAGGGCGTACAACAGAAAGACCCAGGGACTTGGCCGTAGCCCGTGAGTCCTTAAACCGCTCCAGCGCATGGTCTGCCTTCGAACCAAAAAGACAGACTCCATCAAAGGGCATGTCCATGAGTGTATTCTGGACATCACCCGAGAAACCAGTTGTTCTCAGCCAGGCGTGGCGACGTAGCGCCACCGTCGTCGCAAGCGATCTGCCCAGCGAGTCGGCGGTATCAAGGCCACAACGTATGGTGTATTTAGTCGCATCTCGCCCTTCCACAATGGCGCGGGTAAGCAGTGTCTGGACCTCCTCAGAACACTGCGGCAAAACAGCCGCCACCGAATCCCACAGGGAGTGGGTATATCGGCCCAAAATGCAAGCGGTGTTGACGGACCGCAAGCCAGCACTGGAGGAAGAAAAAGCCTTCTTCCCAAATTGGTCCAGGCGTTTGGATTCCCTATCCGGAGGGGCGGTAGGTAAGGCGGTTTGGGAGGCAGAGGCTTGGACAACCAAGCTCTCAGGGGTGGGATGTTGGGAGAGAAACAAGGGGTCGCCGGGAGCAGGGCGATGGCGTCGGGCCACGTTCCTATCCACAGGAGCCCCTGTGGTGGGTTTGGACCAGGCACCCAAAAGAACGTCAGTGAGTGCATCATTAAACGGCAGCACAGTCTCCGAAGAGGAAGCCGCCGGCTGAAGCACTTTTGTCAGGAGGTTAGTCCTGACAGCCACAGTAGGCAACTGGAGATGTAAGGCTCCAGCTGCTCTACGCAACACCGTTGCAAAATTAGCTCCCTCCTCCGTAGCCACGGGAGGAGACAGCATGCCAGTGTCAGGGAGGTGTCTAGACCACTGGCATCCCCAAGTTCCTCAGCCCAGTCCGGATCAAACTCACACTGTTGTGTGAGAGGGTCCTCAGACCCCTCCCAGCTCTCCTGGTCACCCTCTTGTTCAAAATATGGAGGAGGAGGGACATTTGGGACCCAAGGTCTCATCGGCGCCGGAGCCGGCGTCGAGCGACGTCGGTCCGGCTCCATGTCCGGAGCCGGAGAGAGCCGGGGACCGATGCCGTCCGGCGTCAGGAACGGCACCGGGGACGTCGGCGGAGGCGTGGTTAGGTCAACCGGCGTCGATGGGGGTTGCGGTACCACCGGAGCCGGGATCGAGGCCGGAGCCGAGGCCGGGATGAAGGCTGGTGGGACAGGCGGCGCCGGGACCGGAGTCGACGGCGGCGCCGGGGCAACCCCATCAGGGCCCGCGGGCGCACCGGAGGGACCTGAAGGCCCGAAGAGGCGGGCCATGGCCGACAGGAATTCCTGTATTTCGGCCGGAGTCGCCCCCGAACCCGGAAAGAACGGGTAATTCGGGGGCGGCTCTACAGGCATGTCCGGGGCCGCGGGGGCGGGGCCGACTGGGGCCTCAGCCGAGTCGCGAGACCGGCGAGGCGAAGTCTTAGAGCGATGACGCCTCTTAGACTTCTTGTGCTTCGACTTACCGGAGGAGCGCGAAGACTTGGACTCCGACGAACGGCGGGGACTCCGCGACCAGCCCCTCGACCTCTCCCGGGACCGGGGCTTGGTGCGGCGCGGAGCCGACTGCCGGACCTCGAGTAGCTTTCGAGACCGCTCTCGCAAAGCCTTCGGATGAAGTTTCCGGCAGTCAGGGCACGACTTCGTGTTGTGGTCTCGGCCGAGACAGAAGAGACACTCGAGATGCGGGCCCGTGATCGACATCATGCGACCACAGGCCTCACATGGCTTAAAGCCGGGCATCCCTACGACACCTTAGGAGTCGTGAAGACTCGATGAAGAAACTGTGAAAAAATTCACAAAAAAGGATAGTCAAAAAGTGACTAGGGCACTGCTCTTCCCGGATCTGCGCTTACTGGCGCGGAAAAAGAAGAACTGACGTCAGCGCGCAGGGGCGGCGTCTAAGTACTGCCCGCGACATCATCCCGGCGATCACGACGGACGCGGAGCCGCACGACGCCGCCTACCGACGCGCAAGGGTACTGCTACGCAAAAACTTTCCGGATCCAGTCTGACGCCTGGGGATATTCTAAGGTAAGGAATCTGTCACTAACGTGTCTCTTTCAGATGATTGGTTCACCTGGTTGTTGACCTTTCCCCAAGGATCCATGGGAAAGATAGTTTTTATATTAAAGTTGAACACTGCTGAATATAGAAAATAAAGAAAGTAGAGCATAATCCTCGCCTCTGGTCCTACCATAGAATTGCAGGCCCGATTTGGCTAAGTGAAGAAGGTAAAATAGTATAACCTGTCCAGGAATAGGATGAAAGCACAAGTTACTTAGTTGTGTAACGATATATCTGTAAGAGACATTAGTTAGTGATAGATTCCTTACCTTAGAATATCCCCAGGCGTCAGACTGGATCCGGAAAGTTTTTCGTCAGCAGTACCCATGCGCGTCGGTAGGCATCGTCGTAGGGCTCCGCGTACGTCGCTGGCGTCGTAGCCGCCGAGATGACGTCGTCGGAGCTACTTAGACGCGCCCACGCGCGCTGACGTCAGTTCTGTACACAACTTTTCCGCGCCAGGAGCGCAGAGCCATGCCAGAGACCGACTACTGGTGCAATAGAACTAGGGCCCTGAAAGGGATGACCTGAACCCTAGAGAACAGTTCGCAGAACGGGGAGGATGGGCGGGCGGTAAGGAATCTATCACTAACTAATGTCTTACAGATATATTGTTACACAAGTAAGTAACTTGTGCATCTGAAAGACACGTTAGTGATCGATCCCTTACCTTAGAATACATACCCAAGCAATTCCAACCCCGGTGGTGGGTCTGCGAAGTGAGATTACACCAGAAAGTCACGGAGTACTGAACGGCCAAAGAAGCCGTCTCTCCGGACCCGACTGTCAAGGCAATAGTGCTTAGTGAAAGTATGCAACGAGGCCCAAGTGGCCGCCTGACAGATGTTTTGCAGGGGGACACCGCGTCCCAATGCCGTAGTAGCTGCTGTCGCCCTGGTAGAATGGGCGCGCAGCCCAACCGGAGGTTCCTTTTTAGCCAGAGAGTAACAGGCTTTAATGCACAAGACAACCCATCGTGAGATAGTTCTCTTGTGCACAGCCTGGCCTTTCTTGGCGCCCACGTAGCCAACAAAGAGCTGGTCATCCACCCGGAACTGCTGTGTGCGGTTGAGATGGAACGAAAGCGCACGTTTTGGGTCCAGACGGTGGAGCCTCTCCTCTTCTTTTGAAGGGTGCGGAGGCGGAAAGAAAGTGGGCAGAGTGACAGTTTGCCGGAGATGAAAGGCAGAGACTACTTTTGGTAGAAAGGAGGGACGCGGTCGAAGCACAACCTTGTCTGGATGAATCGCCAGGAAAGGAGGTTTACAGGAAAGAGCTTGGAGCTCACTCACCCGCCGAGCGGAAGTGATGGCCACCAGGAAGACAGTTTTAAAAGTCAATAACCGCAAAGGACAGTTATGAAGAGGCTCAAAGGGAGCGCACATTAAGTATGTGAGAACCAGGTTCAAGTCCCACTGAGGCATTACAAAAGGAACAGGAGGGAAAAGGTGAGTAATGCCTTTGAGAAGTCTGTTAACAACAGAGGACTTGAAAAGAGAGGGCTGATCAGGCAGCCTAAGAAAGGCTGAAAGAGCAGAAAGGTATCCCTTGATAGTGCCCAGAGCAGAGCCCTGCTGGGCCAAAGAGAGAAGGAACAATAGGACCTCAGAAAGAGGGGCAGTAAGAGGATCTACAGCTTTCGCTGTGCACCATGGCACAAATTTGTTACGACAGGCGTATACCGTTTTAGTGGAGGGACGCCTGGCTGCCAGAATCACATTACAGACTTCAGGAGGCAAGTCAAATGGAATCAGCTGTCACCGCTCAATCTCCACGCAAGGAGGTGGAGGCTGGACAGGTTCGGGTGAAGGACCGTCCCCTGTTGCTGCGACAGGAGATCCTCCCGAAGAGGCAGTCGGATCAGGGGATCCACGCTCATACTGAGTAGCTAGGGATACCAAACTCTTCGAGCCCAGTCCGGCGCCACAAGAATGACTTGGGCCCGGTTGCGTCTGACCTTCTTCAGCACTCTGGGTAGAAGTGGTATAGGCGGAAAGGCATACAACAGACCGGAACTACACTTGCGACGAAAAGCGTCGCCAAGCTAGTGCCGCCTTGGAAACGCCAACACGCAGAACTGCGGACATTGCGCGTTCTCTTCGGTGGCGAATAGATCTAACCAAGGCTCTCCCCACTGTTGAAAGAGACCTTGTGCCACCTCTGAGTGAAGACGCCATTAGTGATCCAACATGCACCTGCGGCTGAGTTCATCCGCCCTGGCGTTTAGGGTACCTGCCAGGTGTTGAACCGCCAAGGAAATGCCTTGACGTTCCAGCCACGTCCAGAGACGTAGAGCCTCCTGACATAGGGTCCACGACCCCACCCCGCCCTGCTTGTTGCAGTACCACATGGCGGTGGTGTTGTCCGTGAACACCTGCACTACTCTCCCCTTGACAGAGGGAAGGAATGCTTTCAGTGCAAGTAGGATCGCCCTGAGCTCCAAAAGGTTGATATGGAGCTTGGACTCCGCCTGAGACCAGAGGCCTCTGATCTCCGCCTCTCCCATGTGGCCGCCCCATCCCAGGAGGGACGCGTCCGTCACCACTGTGTGCTCCGGTTGGGGAAGGGAGAGGGATCTGCCGCTGACCCAAAGCTGGTTCGGGAGCCACCACTGCAAGCGTTGTGCAGTGCCCTCCGAGATCCGGACGTAGACGGACAGGTGTCCCTGATGCTGCGTCCACTGGAACTTCAGGTCCCACCGCAGAGCCCGCATACATCAATTGGATTGAGGGATCAGCAAGATGCAGGATGCGATGAGGCCCAGCAGCCTCAGTGTGGTTTTGACCGAAACCCAGGACAAGGGCTGAAAGATCGGAATCATAGCCCGAATGTCCCAGACTCGCATTTTGGGAGGAGACACCTGAAATTGCGCAGTGTCCAGAACCGCTCCGTTGAAGAGGAGCGTCTTAGGGGAAATTAGCATCCTGGACCTCTCCGTCCCGAGGAAGCGATTGACATTCTGGAGGGCTAAGAGGACGCATACCCGTGTCCTTCTTTGGAAGCAAGAAGTAGTGGGAAATGACAACCACGACCCACTGTGGGCGTTGGAACGCGCTCGATGGCCCCCGTGGCCAAGAGGGCCGCAACTTCCTGCTGAAGAAGTTCGAAGTGAGCCCCCGACATGCGGTGGAACGGAGTAGGCATGGTTGGAGGGGTAGTCTCGAAGGGGAGGGAGGAGCCCTTTCGGACTATTTGCAGAACCCACTTGTCCGAAGTGACGGTGCACCAGTGGAGGAGGCAATGGGAAATCCTGCCGCCCACTGGCGTGAAGTGGACCTGAAACACCGGACTAAGAAGGTTTGGAGGCTGTGGCGACCGGGGCAGTGGTGGACTGACCCGCCCACTGGCCCCGTGACCCACCGCAGGGGGACCCCCGTCCATGGCTGCGCTGAGACTGCGCGTGGCGGAAAGGCCCAAGGACTGGGCCGTTACCCGGCAGTCCTTAAAGCGTGCCAACGTGCAATGCGCTTTGTCACCAAGGAAGTGCGTGCCATCAAAAGGGCATGCCTAACAAGGTGGTCCTGACATCTCCCGAGAAGCTTTCTGAGCCAGGATTAACGGCGGAGTGCCACTTTTGTGGAATTTGCCCAAGCGAGGGACTCAGCGGTGTGAAGGCCACAACGGATAGTGAATTATGCCGCATCTCTCCCCTCGGTAATGGCTTGGAAAAGCACCGCCCGAGCCTCCGCCGGACAGTGAGGCAGCACCGACGCCATTGCGTCCCACACAGTGTGGGAACAGCGACCCAAAAGGTAAGCAGCAGTCACCGACCGCAGTCTATTTGTCCAACTGCTCTAGTGGTTTGGAATCCCGATCCGGAGGTGCGGAAGGGAATGCGCTTGGAGAGGCAGAGGCCTGGACACCCAGACTCCCCGTTTTTTTTGTGTTGAGTGAGGAAACTGGGGTCGCCCACAAGAGCCCCAGTGTTAGGTTTGGACCAGGCGTGTAAAGAAACGTCTGGAAGTGCGTCGTGAAAGGGGCAGTACCGGCTCCGCCGAGGAGGCCATTGTATGCAACACTTCAGAGGAGATTGGTGCTGATAGGCACTGTCGGGAGCTCGAGGTGAAGAGCCCCGGCCGCCCCATGTAACACCACATATAATATTCCAACCTCTTCCGTAGCCACGGAAGAAGGGGAACAGTTTACCAGAGAAAAATCCAGATTGCCTGGATCCTCCCCAGTGTCATTCCCCCGATTCATCCTCACTGAGCTGTGAGAGGGTCCTCAGACCCATCCCAGTCTTTGCCGTCGTTATCCTCACACTGAGCTGTGAGAGGGTCCTCAGACCCCTCATAGACTTTGCCGTCATCCGTGGGCTGTTTGAGAGGCCGAGAAGGACGAGGAGCCCGGGGAAAGGGATAAAATTGCCCCTCCCGGACTAGGAAGCGGTGGAGAAGAGGCCAATCCAGGCTCGACGTAGCCCGGCCGTGGAGGCAACTGCGCCGTGGCTGGAGCCATCGGCGGTGCCGAGGTGGAAGCCAGCGGCGGCGCTGAGGCCGGAGCCAGCGGCGGCGCCGAGGCCGGAGCCAACGGTGCTCCAGGGTATCTTGCCGGCGTAGCCGGGGCCAAAGGCGGCGGCACGGGGGCAGAACCACCCAACGGGTTCACGGGGCCCGAAGGCGCGCCGGAGGGACCCGATGGGGCAAACAAACGGCCCATGGCCGACAGGAAGACCTGTATTTCTTCCGGAGTCGGGTGCGGGCCCTGGAAAGGTGGGTAGGCCGCAGGCAACGGAGGCTCCATTGGAGCCGCGGGGGAGTGTCCACCCGCCCCCTCCACCGTGACCGGTGAGGGGTAGACTAAGAGCGACGTCGCTTCTTCGACTTCCTATGGCGCCGTGACTTACCTGTCCCAGATGCGACGAACGATGGTGTCGGTTCCGGGACCGGTCCTCCGACCTCCCACCGGAGCGGGACCTTGATCGGCGCGGAACCGATTGCCGGGCCTCCAACAACTTTCGGGAACGCTCCCGCCAAGCTTTCGGCACCATGGCCCGACAATCTGGGCACGCCTCGGGGTCATGGGCGTGCCCCAAGCAGAAGAGACACGTCGTGCGGGTCCGCCACCGACATGTTCCGACGGCAGGTCCTACAGGACTTAAACCCGGGCATCCCTACTGCACCAGGAGTAGAGTACTCGACAAAACAAGAGAAACAAGTTCTCAGAAACAAAGTTAAAATATTAACTAGGAGTACCGCTCTCTCTCGGATCTGCGCTTGCTGGCGCGGAAAAAGAAAGAACGGACGTCAGCGCGCGTGGGCGCGTCTAACTAGCTCCGACGACGTCATCTCGGCGGCTACGACGCCAGCGACGTACGCGGAGCCCTACGACGATGCCTACCGACGCGCAGGGGTACTGCTGACGAAAAACTTTCCGGATCCAGTCTGACGCCTGGGGATATTCTAAGGTAAGGAATCTATCACCAACGTGTCTCTTTCAGATATTATTCTAAACACACCACATGTAAAATTTCTTCCACTTGAACGATAGGAGCGGAGTGGATGGATGTTTTGATTCCCTCAGTAGGTCCATGCAGTCCTGAGAGAGTCCTAAATGTCCATATTGCAGGAATTCAGGAGACATGCTGTCAAGCTCAGCGAGGGAAGGTTGGGGTGGAAAATCTTCCCACCTAGCTTATAGAGGAGAGCCGGTCTGCATGGAAGCCTCCTGTGTGGTCATTTGGACAGGTGGAGGAGATCCGGGTACCACCACTGGCGAGACCATTCCAGAGCGATTAGGATCATTCTGATCCCAGATTGGTAAAGTTTGATCACCTTCAGAAAGGGAGGAAATGCGTACAGAAATGTATGTCCCAGACCAGTCTATCAAAAGGGCATTCCCCTTTGTCCCTGGTCGGTAGTATCTGATTGCGAAGTCTGGGCATTTTTTGTTGCTGTCATCCGTAAAAAGGTCTATCTACGGATGACCCCATTCTCTGAAAACATCTTACGACATCGTGCATAACCCAGTCTTGCCTTACTTCGAAGAGATGGCTTAGGGAGTACGCTTGTGGGTTCTGCACTCCTGGCAGGTGTACCGCTGAGACTGTTGGGTCCCTTGCTAGTAGCCAATGCCATATTGCTTTCACCTCTAGAGCTAGAGGACGGGAGCGGGTTCCCCCTGGTTTGTTCAAATAGTGCATTGTGGTCATGTTGTCTGTTTGGACCAGGAGAGAGCTGTCCTGAATGGATGGGTAAAAGGACTTAAGGGCTAGATGGACTGCCCGGAGCACCAGCATGATAATATGGTAACTTTGCTCCTTGGTCGACCACAGTCCTTGTGTCTGTAGGGTACCCATGTGAGCACCCCATCTGTGGAGAGAAGCGTCCCTATTTGAGTGTCTGAGTTGGAGTGCTCTGATGGAAGGGGACACCTATCAGAAGATTCCATTGATGAGACCACCACAAGATGGATGCTCCTGCTGCCTGAGAGAGCATGAACCTGCTATCCCAGGGATCTGTGATTTGATTTTGTTGTTAAGGTCTAATCTGCAGTCTGGCATTGAGAACCAGAAAAATTTAGGATGCCTTCGAACCCAGAAGGGATGCTGTCTGGCAGAGGCATACAGGAGTTTGGCACACTTCTGAGATATGGATGACAGTCTCTCCCCCCCCGAAGGATACACTTTCGCGTCCTTGATGTCCAGGGTCGCGCTAAGGTAATGAATCCTTTGGGTTGGAACCTGTATGGATTTCTCAAAGTTGATGTGGAGACCTAGAGATTGAAGTATCTCATTGTAAGCGTGATAGTGCTCCTTTGTTTGCTGTGGAGAGGAACTTTTTACCAGCCAGTTGTCCAAGTATGGATAGACGAACATATGTTTGCGCCAGCCATGCACTTAATAAATGTGTGGAGCCGACTTGAGGCCGAAGTGAAAGACCTTGTACTGGTAAAGTTTGGATTCCACTCGGGAACTTGCATAGCTTCCTGGCTATTGGTACATGGACGTAGGCATCCTGTTGGTCGATGGAACACACCCAGTCCCTCTGATGGAGATGGAGTTATATCGGGTGGAGAGCGAACATTCAGAATTTCTCCTTGCGGGTACATTTGTTTAGTAGATGCAGGTCCAGAATAGGTCTTAATTCTGCTGTTGGACCTTTTCCTTACAAGGAAACATCTGGAGTAAATCCCTTTTCCCGCTGGGAGAGGTACCTCCTCTATTGCGTCTTTGTGAAGAGTGGAGACTTAAGTCATGTAGAAGCTGTAACTGAAGGAAATTGGTTTTTGATGGTGGAACAGCAGGGGAGGGTACCGAAAACAAAGTGAGTACCCATTCAATACAATATTTAAGACCCATTGGTCTTTGGTGATGGTGCGCCACTATTTGAGATGTTTAGAAATACCATGTCGTGAGTGATGTAATATGTGAGGTCATTAACAGTGCATTACGGGGGGCGTGAATTTCTATGGGTTTTAACTAGTAGTTGCGTTTGCAGAGTGGTGGAGAAAGTGGGTGGGGGCTTCCGACCAGCTCTCAGGATTCCCACTGTCGAACTTACTGGAGGTAACAGGAGGGCTTCTTGCACCCCAAGGACCCTCAGCATCCGAGGGGACTTCAATCCCCAACTAGTAATGCGCCAGGAGGCGCATTTGCAGAGTGGTGGTGAAAGGAGGCGGGTCCTCTGGCAACTCTCCATGCCGTTTATTTAATTAAAACATTTATTTTTAATTTTGTTTAGTGAAAGATGGCCGCGTGGCCCCCCTTCCCCAGACCGATTCAGGCCCCGGGGGCCAGGCCTTCCTGCAATGTGGGGATGGGGGCCACGAGGACCCCCCCCCCCCCAGGCAAATTTCAGCCCCGGGGACTATCCCCCAAGGTCTGGCCTTTTTTTATTTGAGGGGGGGGCTGTGCGGCCCCCCCCCTTTCGGACTGATTTCAACCCCGGGGACCCCGTTCCCCAGCCTCTTTTCTGCGCACCCATGTCCCAGCCAGGACACCCAGTTACTTTTGTTGGGAACCGCGGGAGGGGGGGCCTCAAGGCCCCTGTGGTCCATGCCGGCTCCCCACCTCCTGTGGGAGCTGGAATTGCTTTCAGACAGGGAGCTGCTGAACATGCAGCTCCTCTCTGTGAAAGCCAATGCTCCGCTTCCAGCAAGCGAGAGCATTCATAATGCTCTTGCTTGCTGGAAGCAGAGGAGTTTGCTATGGCTTGGCAGGAGCAGTAAAGCTAAAGTGATACCCTGGAGTGGTGGTGGTCCCTGGGGTTTTATAAACCCTAGGAAGGGGGCCCTATATGCCCCCCTCCTTTATTTTTTTACACGTCCCCGGGATTTGGCCCACCTGAGGGATTCCTGAAAAGGTGCGCGTCCCCCCCCTCCCCCCCCCCCACCGAATTTGCAGCAAAATAGAATTTTAAAAAATATGCTTTTAACCTCAGGGACCCCACCATCACATCTAGGGGGTCAGGTTATTCCTACCCTGCCCCCTTTTATTTTTTACATTTTTTGTGGGACTCTGCTGCAAGCCAAGTCCAAAGATGGTTGGCAACTCTTCCTGGTTGAAGTGTTGGAAGCCAATCAAATTTCAGTACGGGGACTGTGGATCCGCGAGTCCACTGCAAGGATCCGCATCCCTAGATAGCTGTATTTTTTAACCTGGAATATCTAAGACTACTGAACGGCTTTACACCAAATCACAAAAAGCACGCTTTCTGGACAAACATCTACCTTTCTGGCAAATTTGCTATAAAACCGTTCAGCAGTTCGAGCTGTAGACTTGTCCAAAATCTATAGGGAAGAATGGATGAGAACAATGCGTAATGGTGTCTGTTCCTGAGCCAAATGGGGCAGTAGGTATGAACATGGAGACCTAATTGGGCTCCTGGTCCCAGGCATGTGCCTCAAGGGCATGATGCCCTGATGAACATCCCAAACACTGCGTACAGAAATGCAGCTGGAGCCATACCAGGTGTCTGGAACTAGGGTATAGATGGCGAGGTTAGCGCTACTGGATCCGGGATGGAAGGTGTTGGCATCAGTGGAGTCTGCTTGAAGGTCAGTCCAGCTGAGAAACAATTGCTAAGCCACCAGGAGCCGGACCAGTCTGCTCCACCATGACTAACTCCGGCTCCAAGGATTAAGTATCTGTAGGAGACGTGCCTCTTTCACGTTTCCTGTGCTTCAGGTGCTTCTCTTTCTTTGTTCCTGAGGAATGTAAGGAGAAGGATCTGGACTCTGCCTGACATCACAGCCTCAGGCCATTAACAGCTGGCCTCTCGCTCCTGGACGGCTTTAGGATGCATGCATGAGTGACAGGAGCAGGCATTATTGTCCGATTCCAAACACCACAAACTGATTGAATGTGGGTCTGTAATGGACATCTGTCCCCCCCACAGTCCTTAGATTAACTAAGAAACAAGTTACTTACCTTTAACTATAGTTCCCCAGTATTGGAAGCGATCATAGATTCACATGCTTAAATCATTCCCCATCGTCATGATGGGAGTCCCCGGTATTTAAAATAGTAGTAATAGACTTAGTAGAAGTAATAGTACACTGATAGGTATAGACTAGAAAGGCCTAGGCCTCTTAGTTTATTAGCCTATCATGGTCATTATTAAAGAAGAACCAAAGTTCTGCCTCAACCAATCAGCATCAGTCACCCTCTAGAACCCTCCAGAGAGAAGGGGTCAGCACCTCAGATTTTCGAGCACAAGTGCGAACACAATAATGCCCATAGAAACGAGGTGAGACTCCCCAGGGAGAAGGGTGGATCGCATGTGAATCTATGAAATCTTCCAATACTGGAGAACTATAGTTACAGGTAAGTAACTTGTTTCTTACTCCAGTATTGGAACTTTCATAGATTCACATGCTTGAATCAGAATAGCAAGCAGTTGGTAGCACATTTACCATAGTCTTTAAAGCTTAACCGAAATATGTATCAGTAAGACCTGCAAGCAGTCATCAAATAATATACGAGATGACAACAGAAATTAATACAAAAATTCATGTAAACTGCAGCATACATGTGGAAATGTGATACAGAAAAAGAGGTAGGAGGGTAGACAGGGGTGGCTCACCTTAGTGGAACATATGACGAAGTACTGCTTGACCCACTGCTGTGTCATTTAGTATTGCTGAGTCCAGGCAGTAGTGCCGGGTGAATATGCGTCTACTCTTCCACGTTCCAGCCCAGCAAATCTCTGGAAGAGACACTCCTGCAAATAAAGCTGCAGACGTCGACACCACCCTCGTGGAATGGGCTCGGACTCTTGCAGATAGAGGTCTTCCTGCTTTGCGATGACAAAATTTTATGGCACTTGCAATCCATCTAGATATACTCTGTTAGGAGAGTTGGGAACCTTTCCTTGGCGCACTGTATGTGACAAATAATTGAGATGTCTTGCGGAAAGGTTGTGTGCTATGTAGATAAAATTTTAAGCAACGCCTGACTTCCAGTGAATGCAGAGCCCTCTCTGCCAATGTCGTTGGATTCGGGAAGAAAGTTTTTAGTACCACCGGTTCGTTTAGGTGGAAATCAGAGGGAACCTTGGGAATGAACTTCGGATTTGTGCGGAGCAGAACTCCGTCCGTTTTGAATTGCAAAAAGGGTTCCTCTATTACAAAGGCCTGAATCTCACTGACCCTTCTGGCAGATGTCAAGGCAAGGAGCAAAGCCAATTTCCAAGACAGGAACTCAGGAACTTTACATCTGCTGTGTGAATTGGTTCGAAAGGGGGGTTTCATTAATTGCGAGAGGACAGTGTTCAACTGCCACGTTGGAGGTGGAGGCCTTACCGGAGGAAACATCTGAAACAGTCCTTTGAGGAATTCTCTTATAACTCTAGACCACAGAGGTGGAGAGGAAAGTGATCTTCTATATAATCGGGAAATGGCCGCTAAATGAACCTTTATCGAACTATGAGCCAAACCCGATTTTGGTAGTTGTAAGAGGTAAGATAAGACTCGCTCTAGAGAGGACAGTGGGTGTATGCCCTCTTGATGACACCAGATGCAGAAGCGCTTCCATTTGAGGCTGTAAGTCTTGTTGGTACTCTCCGCCCGCGCCTTGGCTAGTACATCTCTACACTCACTAGAAATGCTCAGGTGTTGGAACTCATTGTATTCAGGAGCCATGCAGACAAATACAGGTTCTTGAGATCCGGGTGAAGGATCTGCCCCTGGTTCATGGTCAGAAGATTGGGGAATACTGGGAGTCGAAGGTGTGGAACCTGCGATAGAAGCAGCAGTTCTGTATATCAGTGCGGACATGGCCAAGCCAGAGCGATGAGTATCAACTTGCATGGTTCGGTCCTTATCTTCCTCAGAACTCTTGGGAGAAGAGGAATGGGAGGAAAGGCGTAGGCAAAGATGCCGGACCATGCAATCGAAAAGGCATCCCCCCCCCCCCCCATGACCCCTGTTGGTGATGCCAACTTGCATAGTACCAGCATTTGCGGTTCTGGTGAGTTGCGAACAGGTCCAAGTCCGGCCTGCCCCAGATCAGACATATGTCCTGCAGTGTTTGGTAGATAATCTCCCATTCGTGACACGATGTTGTCAACCTGCTTAGAGTGTCCGCAATCGTGTTCTGACGTCTTGGGACATGCTCTGCTCGTAAGCGGATTCCGTGAGCTATGGCCCACTCACATAAGACCTGAGCCTCTCTGGAGAGATGACGAGATTTTGTGCCGCCTTGCTTGCTTATATAGTGCACCGTAGTGGTATTGTCCGTCCGGACTAGCACAGATGAGTTTTGAATTCTGGGAAGAAATGCCTAAGGCTAGATGCACCGCTTTCAGTTCCAGCAAGTTTATGTGGGATTGAGTTTGATTCCACTTGCCACTTACTTGGAGTTCCTGGAGGTAAGCTCCCCATCCTTCTAAGGAGGCATCCGTCATAATCACTAGTGGTGCAGCTACTTGTGGCAAGTATAGTCCCACTGACAGATGGTGCTTGTCTATCCACCACCCTAGGGCTTTCACCAGGCGCGGAGTTACACGCTGATGTCGAAGGATCCTGTTGATTGTACCCACTGCTTGTCCAGCTCTTCTTGAATTGGGCACATCTTGAGACGGCAGAAAGGAACCAGTGGTATGCATGACGACATCATTCCCAAACGAGATTTGTAAAGTCGGACATAAAGACTTTTCTTTTGATGGAATTTGCAAGACTGAGAAGTCGCTGTTGACGTTCTTCCGCAGGACTAGCCTTTAAGGAGACTGTGTCCAAATGAGCTCCTAGGAAGACAATCTTTTGAGACGGAATTGGATTAGATTTTTGTAGGTTGATCGTAAGACCCAATCTCTTGAAGAGAGTAGTGCATGCTTTTGTGGACTTTTTTGCTGCTGTCTCGGACAGAGCCTTGATCAGCCAGTCGTCCAGATATGGGAAGACTTGATGTTGCTGTTGTCTAGGAAACGCTGCGACTGGAGCCAGGCACTTGGTAAAAATCCTGGGAGCCGACTTCAGACCAAAGGGAAGTACTCCGAATTGGTAGTGTGTTTTGGATAAATAGGAATGTGGAAGTAGGCATCCTGGAGGTCTAAAGTCATGAAATCACGCCGATTTAGGAGCTTCAGCACCTCCTGCAATGTTATCATTCGGAACGATTGCTTCCTCAAGTATAGATTTAAGTTTCGGAGGTCCAAAATCTGTCTCCACTGCTTCAACTTCTTTTTGACCAAGAAGAAACAAGAATATAAACCTGTGCCCCTGCTGGATAATGGGACCTTTTCTATTGCTCCTTTTTGAAGCATGTGTCAGACCTCTTGCTGAAGTGCTTTGAGATGCCTGTGGGCAGAGATTTGAGGAGGGGTTGTAGGTGGTTTCTGGATAAACTAGTGTGTCTCCAAATAGTACTAGGCGAAGGACACACAGGTCCGTAGTAATGGACTGCCATTGGTGGAGGTAGAGGGAGATTTTGCCTCCTAGGCGGGTGGGATGAGTTCGACAAATGTGAGGATGGAAGGGATGGAGCCGGAGCATGTGGTATATCATTGCAGACGGCTAGTATCCTTGCCAGCTCGTGGCGTTTTCCCCCTATTTGTTCTGATGTAGGATGGCTGAGGTGGCTGCCTCTGTTGGTACTGAGGTCGGTATGATTGAGATGTCGAAGAATATGCTGGGTAGCGGTATTGCTGATACCCCCCTCTGTAGAATGGCTGTCCTCTTCCCCTAGAACCTCGAAAAGGAACTTTCCTGAATTGCAGCGTCCCCAATGACTTGGCAGTATCCGTGTCTGTCTTGATGGTTTTGAGGGCCTCTTCTACATGACTGCCGAAAAGAGCTTCCCCATGATATGGAAGGTCCAATATCTTATTCTAAACCTCTGGACGGATTGAGGTGGCTTTGAGCCATCCCTGTCTGCGCAAAACTGCAGCTCCTGGCAGTTGCCTAAATCCTGTCACAGCGACATCCATAGCTGAATCAATTATCTAATTGGATGCCCTTTTACCTTCATGCAGAATCTTTTTTGCTTCTTCCTTCACATCTTCCGGCAGCTGTCCGACCACATTTGGCGATCGTAGCACCCTAGAATCGCAAGGGAATTTGCAGCTTGAACCGTTAGTGCAGACATCCTTTTGCCAATGGAATCCAGACGTCTGCCTTCTCTGTCCGGTCGTGCAGATTAAGGCGCCGCAGGATTTTTGGAGCGTCGTTGGGCGGCCTGCATTACCACGGAGTCTGGTTTTGGCTGACCTGTGAGGCAAGCTTGGGCGCCATCTGTGGTTTTATACTTATCAAGACGTGGCAGTACCGCTGGCACCGAGGCTGGGTTCTTCATGATCCTAATACCTTCATCCCAGATGTAATCTATTATGGTAATAGCTCCGACTGACTTTCAAAAAGGCTCTTTAAAATCGTATAAAAAGCAGTCAGCTTGTTTGGATTGCATAGGTACAGGAAATCTTTTCGCTGCACACTCCAACAAGTTGTGAAATCCCCCAATATCCTCTGGTGGGGAATCTACCGGATGACATTCTGTAATTGTCCCATTCCGAGGCCGTGTCATGCAATTCCCCCTCATCTGAAGAGGCTGGTTCCTGGAGAGGAACAGCTTGTGGAGTACTCGGGACCGATAATACAGCATGAGTATTTAGACATACAGGCGATGTCACTTGAGACGGTGGAGGTCTATTGGCTGGCCCTGACCATGGAAAGCGTTGCCTGTAATCTTGTAGCATGAACTGCAAATCAGATAATGCAGAGGGCCTCGTAACCATTTCTTCATGAGACTGTTGGTGTGCTTGTGCAGGCTGCATGAAATAGGCTTGATCATCGTATTCCTGATCATCCTCGTCATCATATGGCTGACACTTAACATGTGGTTCCGATGGACTATAAGCATCCCCAAACGGACCACTATCTTGTTCGGAATCTTCATCATCCCCTTCCAGTAGATGAGTTGATAATAGAGGTGTAATTCTACTGGGCAAAGTGTGCTCTGGTGTAACTTCCAGGTGAAATTTTCTTCATAGACAATTATCGTCGACCACTGCGTCGACGATGAGGTCTTCAGTTCCAATGTTTTCGCCTCAGTCGTCGACAGTGACGTCGAAGACTTCGTCAACGGTCGTGACTTAGACGACAGTTGCCGTTTCATCGACGGTAGAGATTTCGAAGTCGTTTATTGCTCCTTCGTCGACGATATATTCGACGGTGGCATGGTCGATGTCGAACACTGCCTCGTCGACCGCTGTAGTCTCGTCGACTGTATTTTACTAGACGACGGTGCCAACATCGATTGTCACCGACGAGTGCTTCTTAGACAATGGGCCCTTCTCCTTTATTAGAGGAATGGTCGACGAAATTGGACCCTGCGTCAACGATGTCGTCGACGATGAGAGAGCCATAGAACAGGTCGACGTGCCTGCAGTGCAGCCTCGCGTCGACGAAATGGTTGAAACACTCCCTCACATGAGAACTCCCTGGTGGCTTGTCAGAAGAGGGTCTTTTGAAGGTCAATTTAAGTTGAGCTGGAGGTGTATCTGGCTCAGCAAAAGTCTTGGGTAGCTGCTCTTTTTTGTGAGAGCCTTTACTGTGCTCAGAGGAAGATTGGTGAGAGGACCTCTTGGCGCATTTTCCGACAGGTTCTTTATCTGACTGTGAAGGGTCCCTAACCCCTTTTTTTTTTAAAGGAGATTTTAGAAGTTTTTGAGTAGGTGGACTGCTCACTCTCCGAGTCTGATACAGGATCAGACCTAGTTTTTAATTTCTGAAGCCAGATCAAAAGACGTCCTTCTCAATCCCTAAGGGTTTTGTTATAAAATGTATGACAAATCTTGCAGTCTGTAGCCTTATGAGAAGGGTACAAACGCACAAGTTACTACCAGTGTAACGATATATCTGTAAGAGACTTAGTTAGTGATAGATTCCTTACCTTAGAATATCCCCAGGCGTCAGACTGGATCCGGAAAGTTTCTCGTCAGCAGTACCCCTGCGCGTCGGCAGGTGGCGTTGTGCGGCTCCCCGTCCGTCGCTGGCATCGTAAGCGCCAAGATGACGTCACGGAGACTACTTAGGCGCCACCCATGCGCGCCGTCAGTTCTGTACACGACTTTCCACGCCAGAAACGCAGAGCCATGCAAGAAACTGACCATTGGTGCCATGAAACTAGGGCCCTGAAAGGGATGACCTTAACCCTAGAAATCAGTTCGCAGAACGGGGAGGATGGGTGGGGCGGTAAGGAATCTATCAATAACTGTCTCTTACAGATATATCGTTACACAATTAGTAACTTGTGCATCTGAAAGAGACACGTTAGTGATAGATTCCTTACCTTAGAATAGATACCCCAGCAATACCAACCCCGGTGGAGGGTCTGCGAATGGATTACACCAGAAAGTCACGGAGAACAGAACGGCCAAAGAAGCCGTCTCACCGGACCGGACTGTCAAGGCAGTAATGCTTGGCAAACGTGTGCAGCGAGGCCCACGTAGCTGCCTGACAAATATCCTGCAAGGGGACGCCGCGTCCCAAGGCAGTAGTGGCTGCTGTCACCTTGGTAGAATGGGCACGCAGTCCCACAGGAGGCTCCTTCTTAGCCAACGAGTAACAGGCTTTGATGCAGAGAACGACCCACCGAGAGATGGTCCGTTTGTGCACAGCCCGACCTTTTTTGGCGCCCGCGTAGCCAACAAAGAGCTGGTCCTCCATCCGGAACTGTCGAGTGCGCTTCAGGTAGAACGAGAGCGCACGTTTTGGGTCCAGACGGTGGAGCCTCTCTTCCTCTTTTGAAGGATGCGGAGGCGGAAAGAAGGTGGGCAAAGTGATGGTCTGCCCGATGTGGAAGGGCGTGACAACCTTTGGCAAGAAAGAAGGACGGGTCCTTAAAACCACCTTGTCCGGATGAACAGAAAGGAAGGGAGGTTTGGAAGAAAGAGCCTGGAGCTCACTCACTCTTCTGGCAGAGGTGATAGCTACCAGGAAAGCAGTCTTGAGAGTAAGAAGACGCAAAGGACAGGTATGAAGGGGCTCGAAGGGAGCGCACATCAGATATGTCAAGACAAGATTTAAATCGCATTGAGGCATAATGAACGGCACGGGAGGAAACGTGTGCGTAATGCCTTTCTGGAAACGGTTAACAACCGGAGATTTAAACAAGGAAGGCTGATCTGGAAGCCTGAGAAAGGTGGAGATGGCCGAAAGATAACCTTTGATAGTGCCCAGAGCAGAGCCCTGCTGGGCCAAAGAAAGAAGGAACAGGACGACTTTGGAAAGAGGGACAGAAAGGGGATCTACAGCCTTAGCTGTGCACCATGCCACAAACTTGTTCCACCTGCAGGCGTATACAGATTTAGTGGAGGGACGCCTGGCTGCCAGAATATATCAAAAAAGTGGGAAACCCAATATACCCTTGGAGGCTTGGGCAATAAAACTGAAAATAAGTAGAAAGTTGCCTACAAGGGATTTTATTTCTGGACTTAGTTCAAAAAAATTTTTTTAAAGAAATTATTTAATGTTCAACCCTAATTAGTGGTGAACTCAGACTTAATCCAAAATTGGAATCAAGGAGAAGTGAATATGACGGGCAGACATAGATCTTGAAACCCTGAATTAGGTAACACGGGGCTGGCTTTTCTTCAAAGAAACATATATTTAATATATACAAAAATAAGGCCAAGGGAAATATACATGGAATCAACCAAACATAGTTATAAAGGTATCACAAATTAACCTACACAAAAACTATGCATACATCTATTCCATAAATTCACAAAGGAAAGCGATCTGACAAAACAGAAAACGATTCCTTAAAATCAACAAATGTATGAAGAAATAGACGTTGTAGTCGACGTTTCGGTCTGTGTTGGCAGTAAGACCGTCAGACCATCTTCAGGACGTAGGGTTGATTATGAAACCAAATTGTATCCTTATGAAATTTCTTTATGAGGAAATGGACCCAGAAGCATCAGGGTGTTTGGACGCGTACGTCATCCAATTTAGAGAATTTCTTCTATGACTCGCTTCTAAGCACTTAAATCGTTGTAACCAGATAGGCAAACGGCAACGGTAGTTTTATCCGATCGAATTCGCTTCTGTAAAGTGTACTCTCCCTCCGCAAAATCTGCCAGAATGACATCGCAGACTGCGGGAGGAAGATCGAAAGCTGTCAACTGTCGCTGGTCAATCTCCACGCATGGAGGTGGAGGCTGGACAGGTTCAGGTGGAGGACCGTCCCCTGCTGCTGCAACAGATGATCCTCCGGAAGAGGCAGTCGGATCGGGGGATCGAGCGCCATGTTGAGTAGCTCGGGATACCAGTATCTTCGTGCCCAATCCAGAGCCACAAGAATGACTTGGGCACGGTCGCGCCGAATCTTCTTCAGCACTCTGGGCAGAAGTGGTATAGGCGGAAAGGCGTACAACAGACCGCAACTCCACGCGCAACGAAAGACGTCGCCGAGCGAGTGCCGCCTTGGAAATTCCAACGTGCAGAACTGATGACATTGCGCGTTCTCTTCAGTGGCGAATAGATCTAACCAAGGCTCTCCCCACTGCAGAAAGAGACCTTGCACCACGTCCGAGTTCAGACGCCATTCGTGATCCATCAAGCACCGGCGGCTGAGTTCGTCCGCCCTGGCGTTCAGAGAACCTGTCAGGTGTTGAACCACCAAGGTAATGCCGTGACGTTCCAGCCAAGTCCAGAGGCGCAGAGCCTCCTGACATAGGGTCCATGACCCCACCCCACCCGTTGCAATACCACATGGCGGTGGTGTTGTCCGTTAACACCTGCACTACACTTCCCCGGACAGAGGGAAGGAATGCCTTCAGTGCAAGCCGGATCGCCCGAAGCTCCAAAAGATTGATATGGAGCCGGGACTCCACCTGAGACCAGAGGCCTCTGATCTCCGCCTCTCCAAGTGGCCACCCCATCCCTGGAGGGACGCATCCGTCACCACTGTGTGCTCCGGTTGGGGAAGGGAGAGGGATCTGCCATTGACCCATTCGTGATTCGTGAGCCACCACTGCAACTGTCGTGCAGTGCCCTCCGAGATCTGGACATGATCGGACAGGTTGCCCTGATGCTGTGCCCACTGGAACTTCAGGTCCCACTGCAGAGCCCGCATATGCCATGTTGCACGAGCAGGATGCAGGAGGCCATCAGGCCCAGGAGCCGGAGGGTCATCCTGACTGAAACCCGGGATAGAGGCTGAAAGATCGGAATCATAGCCTGAATATCCCGGACTCGCTGCTCGGGAGGATAAACCCGAAACAGCGTCGAATCCAGAACCGCTCCGATGAAGGGGAGCTTCTGAGAGGGACTCGGGTGCGACTTCAGCACGTTGTTGGAGAACCCCAGCAACTGCAGGAGGTCGGCCGTAGTCTGAAGGTGGGTGACGACTGCCTGGGGCGAGACTGCCTTCAACAACCAGTCGTCGAGGTAGGGGAAGACTGACACCCCTGACCTGCGCAGATGAGCTGCGTCCACCGTCATCACCTTCGTGAACACCCGAGGGGCGCTGGTAAGGCCGAAGGGGAGCACGGCAAACTGAAAATGCTCCTGGCCTACCGTAAACCACAGGTAACGCCGGTGGGCCAGCAGGACGGGGATGTGAAAATAGGCGTCCTGCAAGTCCAACGCTACCATCCAGTCTCCAGGGTCGAGGGCAGCCAAGACCTGAGCCGGAGTCAGCATCTTGAACTTCTCCTTCCGGAGGAAGCGATTGACGTTCCTGGAGGTCCAAGATGGGGCGCAAGCCCCCCTTGTCCTTTTGGGGACCAGAAAGTAGTGGGAATAACAACCACTCCCTACTTCTGGACCAGGAACACAGTTGATGGCCCCCTTGGCCAAGAGGGCCGTGATTTCCTGCATGAGAAGTGTCAAGTGGTCCCCCGACATGCGGTGGAACTGAGGTGGCATGGCTGGAGGGGTGGACTGAAAGGGAAGGGCATAACCCTTGAGGATGATCTGCAACACCCACTTGTCCGATGTGATAGCGTGCCAGTGGGGGAGATGGCAGATCCTGCCACCCACTGGCGTGGGGTGCCCCCCCAAAGCTCGGATTAGGAAGGTTTGGAGGCAGAAGCAGCGGGCGCGGAGGTGGACTGACCCCCACGCTGATTCCCAGACCCGCCCCTGCGGAAACCGCGGCGAGGCTGGTTCTTCACAGGCTTGCTGAAGGAACGTGCCTGGGCGCCCTTTCCTTGGCCACGAAAGGAACGAAAACCAGGAGTGGCTGGGCTTTTCGTGGAAAGACCCAAGGACTTGGCCGTGGCCTGCGCGTCCTTAAAACACTCCAGCGCACTGTCGGCCTTATCACCAAACAGACGAGTGCCATCAAAGGGCATGTCCATGAGCGAGCTTTGGACATCTGGCGAGAACCCGGTAGATCTCAACCAGGCGCGGCGACGAAGCGCCAGTCTTAGAAATCGCTCTACCTAGTGAGTCCGCGGTGTCCAAACCACACCGAATGGCGAACTTAGCCGCATCTTTACCCTCGGCAACAGCTTGGGACAGCACAGCTTGGGTCTCTTCAGGACACTGGGGCAACACCTGTGCAACTGTATCCCACACCGTGTGTCAATATCGGCCCAATAGGCAAGCGGTGTTCACCGACCGCAGCCCCAAGCTGGCCGAAGAGAACAACCGCTTGCCGAACTGCTCCAGCTTCTTGGAGTCCTTATCCGGCGGAGCCGTGGGGAAGGCACTCTGGGACGTCGAAGCTTGGATGACCAGGCTCTCAGGCGTAGGATGAGTGGTCAGAAAGGCAGGGTCACCGGGCAATGACACCTGGCGACGTTCTTATCCACAGGGGCCCCTGTGGCTGGCCGCGACCAAGTGCCCAGCAAGACGTCAGTGAGGGTGTCATTTAATGGCAGCAGGGGCTCCGACAAAGTGGACGCCGTCTGGAGCACCTCAGTGAGGAGGTTAGTTTTGAGGGCCACCATAGGGAGATCAAGGTTGAGAACCTCAGCTGCCCGACGGAGCACCATCGTGTAGGAGGCGCCCTCCATGGTAGGCGGGGGAGAGGCAAACCCCGGGTCAGAGGAGACGTCGAGGTCGCCGGCATCCTCAAAATCGTCCGCCCAGTCCTGCTCAGAGTCACACTGACGAACAAGAGGGTCCTCGGACCCCTCCCAGTCATCCTCCACCTCATGTGGCACAGACAGCTGCGGCAGGGCAGGAGCCGGAGAAGGAACAAAGTGTCGGGAACGGCGCCGGCCGGGGCCGGACCGGCGCCGTGTCCCAATGCAGATTCCAGGTAGGAGCAAAATGGTCCTCGAACCTGGGCAAGGGCGGGACAAATGGCACCCACTGCGGCGCCGGAGCCGAGGGTGGCGCTGGGGCCGGAAACGATGGACCTTGTGGCGCCATGGCCGGAGCAGACGGCGCCGACGGCCCAACAGGATCCTGACACGAGACCGCGGGGCCCGAGGGCGCGCCGGCGGGAGCCCGAGGCCGAAAAAGGCGGTCCATGGTAGCAAGCAACTCTTGCACCTGTGCGGGAGTCGCCGACAGACCCGGGTAAGGTGGGTAGGCCGCGGGACTCTCGAGCTCCGAAGGAGCCGCAGGGGCAAAGCCCCTGTCCCCCTCATCCGAGGACCGACAAGGGGACGGAGAGCGAACACGCTTCTTTGACTTTTTTGTGTTGTCTCTTACCCGCATCCGAGGGTGAAGACTTGGAGCCCGAGGAGCAATGACTGTGGCCCCGCGAGCGTTCCCTGGAACGGCCCCTGGACCGGGAACAGCGCTGGGACGAGTGCCGGACCTCCAGCAGCTTCCGGTACCGCTCCCTCAAGGCCTTCGGGGCCATGGCCCGACAGGACCGGGAGTCGTGGTCGGTCTCCAGGCAGTAGAGGCAGACATCGCGGGGGTCAGCCACCGACATATTGCGACGGCAGGCCCCACAAGTCTTAAATCCAGGCATCCCTACGTGCACCAAGGAAACCAAAGCTTACAGGAGACAAAAGTCTCAAAAAGGGTAGTCAAAAAGTGACTAAGGTACGTGCTCTAACCGGATCTGCGCTTACTGGCGCGGAAAAAGAAAGAACTGACGTCAGCGCGCATGGGTGGCGCCTAAGTAGTTTCCGTGACGTCATCTCGGCGCTTACGACGCCAGCGACAGACGCGGAGCCGCACGACGCCACCTACTGATGCGCAGGGGTACTGCTAACAAAAAACTTTCCGGATCCAGTCTGACGCCTGGGGATATTCTAAGGTAAGGAATCTATCACTAACGTGTCTTTCAGATGTCAGTTCTGTACACGACTTTCCGCGAAAGGAACGCAGAGCCATGCAAGAAACTGACCACTGGTGCCATGAAACTAGGGCCCTGAAAGGGATGACCTTAAACTTGAAATCAGTTCGCAGAACGGGGAGGATGGGTGGGGCGGTAAAGAATCTATCACTAACTAATGTCTCTTACAGATATATCGTTACACAAGTAGTAACTTGTGCATCTGAAAGAGACACGTTAGTGATAGATTCCTTACCTTAGAATAGATACCCCAGCAATACCAACCCAGGTGGTGGGTCTGCGAACAAGATTACACCAGAAAGTCATGGAGAACAGAACGGCCAAAGAAGCCGTCTCTCCGGACTTGACTGTCAAGGCAGTAATGCGTGGTAAACGTCTGCAGCAAGGCCCACGTAGCTGCCTGACAAATGTCCTGCAAGGGAACGCCGCGTCCCAAGGCAGTAGTGGCTGCCGTGGCCCTGGTCGAATGGGCACGCAGCCCCACAGGAGGCTCCCTCTTGGCCAACGAGTAACATGCGTTTATGCACAGAACAACCCACCGAGAGATGGTTAGTTTGTGAACGGCCTGACCTTTTTTGGTGCCCACGTAGCCAACAAAGAGTTGGTCATCCACCCGGAACTGTTGTGTGCGCTTCAGATAGAACGAGAGCACACGTTTTGGGTCCAGACGGTGAAGCCTCTCCCTCTTTTGAAGGATGCGGAGGCGGAAAGAAGGTGGGCAAAGTGATGGTCTGCCCGATGTGGAAGGGCGTGACAACCTTTGGCAAGAAAGAAGGACGGGTCCTTAAAACCACCTTGTCCGGATGAACAGAAAGGAAAGGAGGTTTGGAAGAAAGAGCCTGGAGCTCACTCACTCTTCTGGCAGAGGTGATAGCGACCAGGAAAGCCGTCTTGAGAGTGAGAAGACGCAAAGGACAGAGATGAAGGGGCTCGAAGGGAGCGCACATCAGGTATGTCAAGACAAGGTTTAAGTCCCATTGAGGCATTATGAACGGCACGGGAGGAAATGTGTGCGTAATGCCCTTGAGGAAATGGGTAACAACCGGGGACCTAAAAAGAGAAGGCTGATCTGGAAGCCGTAGAAAGGCGGAGATGGCCGAAAGATAACCTTTGATAGTGCCCAGAGCAGAACCCTGCTGGGCCAAGGATAGAAGGAACAGAAGAACCTCAGAAAGAGGGGATCCACAGCCTTTGCTGTGCACCATGCCACAAATTTGTTCCACCTGAAGGCGTATACCGTCTTAGTGGAGGGACGCCTGGCTGCCAGAATGACATCACAGACTTCGGGAGGAAGATCGAAAGCTGTCAACTGTCGCCGCTCAATCTCCACGCATGGAGGTGGAGGCTGGACAGGTTCGGGTGGAGGACCGTCCCCTGCTGCTGCGACAGAAGATCCTCCCGAAGAGGCAGTCGGATCGATCGCCATGCTGAGTAGCTCGGGATACCAGTATCTTCATGCCCAATCCAGAGCCACAAGGATGACTTGGGCCCGGTCGCGCCGAATCTTCTTCAGCACTCTGGGCAGAAGTGGTATAGGCGGAAAGGCGTACAATAGACCGCAACTCCACTTGCGACGAAAAGCGTCGCCGAGCGAGTGCCGCCTTGGAAATTCCAACGCGCAGAACTGATGATATTGCGCGTTCTCTTCTGTGGCGAATAGATCTAACCAAGGCTTACCCCACTGCTGAAAGAGACCTTGCGCCACGTCAGAGTTCAGACGCCATTCGTGATCCATCAAGCACCGGCGGCTGAGTTCGTCCGCCCTGGCGTTCAGAGAACCCGCCAGGTGATGAACCACCAAGGTAATGCCTTGATGTTCCAGCCATGTCCAGAGGCTCCTGACACAGCGTCCACGACCCCACCCCGCCCGTTGCAATACCACATGGCGGTGGTGTTGTCCGTGAACACCTGCACTTCACTGCCCCGGACAGAGGGAAGGAATGCCTTCAGTGCAAGTCGGATCACCTGAAGCTCCAAAAGGTTGATATGGAGCCGGGACTCCGCCGGAGACCAGAGGCCTCTGATCTCCGCCTCTCCCAAGTGGCCTCCCTATCCCAGGAGGGACGCATCCGTCACCATTGTGTGCTCCGGTTGGGGAAGGGAGAGGGATCTGCCATTGACCCAATCGCGATTCGTGAGCCACCACTGCAATTGTCATGCAGTGCCCTCCGAGATCTGGACATGATCAGACAGGTTGCCCTGATGCTGTGCCCACTGGAACTTCAGGTCCCACTGCAGAGCCCGCATATGCCATCTGGCATGTTGCACCAGCAGGATGCAGGAGGCCATCAGGCCCAGGAGCCGGAGGGTCAACCTGACCGAAACCCGGGATAGAGGATGAAAGATCGGAATCATAGCCTGAATATCCCGGACTCACTGCTCGGGAGGATAAACCCGAAACCTCGTCGAATCCAGAACCGCTCCGATGAAGGGGAGCTTCTGAGAGGGACTCGGGTGCGACTTCGGCACGTTGGAGAACCCCAGCAAATACAGGAGGTCGGCCGTAGTCTGAAGGTGGGTGACAACTGCCTGGGGCGAACCCGCCTTCAACAACCAGTCGTCGAGGTAGGGGAAGACTGACACCCCTGACCTGCGCAGGTGAGCAGCGACCACCACCATCACTTTCGTGAACACCCGAGGGGCACTGGTAAGGCCGAAGGGGAACACAGCAAACTGAAAATGCTCCTGGCCTACCGTGAACCGCAGGTAACGCCGGTGGGCAGGCAGGACGGGGATGTGAAAATATGCGTCCTGCAAGTCCAACGCCACCATCCAGTCTCCAGGGTCAAGGGCAGCCAAGACCTGAGCCAGAGTCAACATCTTGAACTTCTCCTTCCGGAGGAAGCGATTGACGTTCTTGAGGTCCAAGATGGGGCGCAAGGCCCTTGTCCTTCTTGGGGACCAGAAAGTAGTGGGAACAACAACCACTCCCTACTTCTGGCCCAGGAACACACTAGATGGCCCCCTTGGCCAAGAGGGCCGTGACTTCCTGCTGGAGAAGCGCAAAGTGTTTCCCCGACATGCGGTGGTACTGAGGTGGCATGGCTGGAGGGGTGGACTGAAAGGGAAGGGAGTAACCCTTGCGGATGGTCTGCAACAACCACTCGTCCGATGTGATAGCGTGCCAGTGGGGGAGATGATGGCGGATCCTGCCACCCACTGGCGTGGGGTGCCCCACAAAGCTCGGATTAGGAAGGTTTGGCGGTAGAAGCAGCGGGGGCGGAGGTGGACTGACCCCCACGCTGATTCCCAGACCCGCCCCTGCGGAAACCACGTCCGCGCTGAGGCTGGTTCTGCACAGGCTTGCTGAAGGAACGTGCCTGGGCGCCCCTTCCGTGGCCACGAAAGGAAAGAAAACCAGGAGTGGCTGGGCTTTTCGTGGAAAGACCCAAGGACTTGGCCGTGGCCCGCGAGTCCTTAAAACGCTCCAGCGCGCTGTCGGCTTGATCGCCAGACAGGCGAGTGCCATCAAAGGGCATGTCCATGAGTGAGCTTTGGACATCTGGCGAGAACCCGGTAGATCTCAACCAGGCGTGGCGACGAAGTGCCAGTCGTAGAAATTGCTCTACCTAGCGAGTCTGCGGTGTCCAAACCACACCGAATGGCGAACTTAGCCGCATCTTTACCATCGGCAACAGCTTGGGACAGCACAGCTTGGGTCTCCTCAGGACACTGAGGCAACACCTGTGCAACTGTATCCCACACGCGTGGGAATAGCGGCCCAATAGGCATGCGGTGTTCACTGACCGCAGCCTCAACCTGGCCGAAGAGAACAACCGCTTGCCGAACTGCTCCAGCTTCTTAGAGTCCTTCTCCGGCGGAGCCGTGGGAAAGGCACTCTGGGACGTCGAAGCTTGGATGACCAGGCTCTCGGGCGTAGGATGAGTGGTCAGAAAGACAGGGTCACCCGGCGCCTGGCGACGTTCTTATCCACAGGGGCCCCTGTGGCTGGCCGCGACCAAGTGCCCAGTAAGACGTCAGTGAGGGTGTCATTAAAAGGCAGCAGGGGCTCCGACGAAGTGGACGCCGTCTGGAGCACCTCAGTGAGGAGATTAGTCTTCAGGGCCACCGTAGGGAGATCAAGGTTGAGGACCTCAGCGGCCCGACGGAGCACCATCGTGTAAGAAGCGCCCTCCTCCATGGTAGGCGGAGGAGAGGCAAACCCCGGGTCAGAGGAGATATCAAGGCCACCGGCCTCCTCTAACTCGTCCGCCCAGTCCTGCTCAGAGTCACACTGATGAGCAAGAGGGTCCTTGGACCCCTCCCAGTCGTCGTCCACCTCCGCCGTATGTGGAACAGACTGCGGCGGTAGGGCAGGGACCGGTGAAGGAACAAACTGCGCTGGGAACGCTGCCGGACGGGGCCGAACCGGCGCCGTGTCCCAATGCGGATCCCAGGTAGGGACAAAATTGTCCTGGAACCTGGGCAGGGGCGGAACAAATGGCATCCACAGCGGCGCCGGAGGCTGAGCCGAGGGTGGCGCTGGGGCCGGAGCCGGCAGCGTGGGACCTATTGGCGCCGTGGCCGGAGCCAGCGGCGCAGGATCCTGCGGCGCCGGCCCGACAGGATCCTTACACGGGACCGCGGGGCCCAAGGCCGTGCCGGCGGGAGCCCGAGGCCTAAACAGGCGGTCCATGGTAGCAAGTAATTCTTGCACCTGTGCGGGAGTCGCCGACAGACCCGGGTAAGGTGGGTAGGCCGCGGGACTCCCGGGCTCCGAAGGAGCCGCAGGGGCAGAACCCCTGTCCCCCTCGTCCGCACCCGGAGACCGACAGGGGGACGTCGGAGAGCGACAACGCTTCTTCGACGTTTTGTGTCGTTTCTTACCCGAATCCGAGGGTGAAGACTTGGAGCCCGAGGAGCGATGATGGTGGCCCCGCGAGCGTTCTCTGGAGCGGCCCCTAGACCGAGAACGGCGCTGGGACGAGTGCCGGACCTCAAGCACCTTCCGGCGACACTCCCTCAAGGCCTTCGGGGCCATGGCCAGACAGTCCCTGCAGGACCGGGAGTCGTGGTCGCTCTCCAGGCAGTAGAGACAGACGTCGTGGGGGTCCGCCACCGACAGATTGCGACGGCAGTCCCCACCAGACTTAAAAACAGGCATCCCTACGTGCACCAGAGTAGACTCAAACTTACAGGAGACAAAAGTCTCAAAAAGATAGTCAAAAAGTGACTAAGGTGCGTGCTCTAACCGGATCTGCGCTTACTGGCGCGGAAAAAGAAAACTGACGTCAGGGCACATGGGTGGCGCCCAAGTAGTCTCCGTGACGTTATCTCGGCGCTTACGCCAGCGACGGACGACGCCACCTACCGACGCGCAGGGGTACTGCTGACGAAAAACTTACCGGATCCAGTCTGACGCCTGGGGATATTCTGAGGCAAGTAATCTTTCACTAACGTGCCTCTTTCAGATAATAAATGCAGTCTTTATGAGGTTCCTCTACATAAAGCCTTTTCTTCAAACCAGTAGCACATTCTCTAAAGAGAGCCTTCTTAGCCTTATCAGCCATAGTCCAGTCAGATTTAGCAATCCACCAACAAATATGTAAATCCACTCTATTAATATCAATATAATGAAATTAAAGTACTTTCCTGACAGGAAATCCTGAAAATGTCCTTTAGAAGAGAAAACTGAGCAGAGCTCAGAGGAGACACCCTTAGCACAATGTGCGGTAGAAAATCTGAGGTGCTGACCTTCTCTCTGGAGGGTTCTAGAAGGTGACTGATGCTTATTGGTTGAGGCAGAACTTTGGTTCTTCTTTAATAATGACCATTAATAGGCTAATAAACTAAGAGGCCTAGGCCTTTCTAGTCTATACCCATCAGTGTACTATTACTTCTACTAAGTCTATTACTACTATTTTAAATACCGGGGACTCCCATCATGACGACGGGGAATGATTCAAGCATTTGAATCCATGAAAGTTCCAATACTGGAGTACATTCTAAACATTTAGGGGGTGGCATGAGACTGCACTGAAATTTGGCTGTGATCCGCGAAGATGCAGATAAAAGAGAACGGACATTCAGCCGGGGTGAGCACTATATGGCTTCAGTGACATCATTCGACATCACATCTGACATAGATATGGAATGAGCACCCCCTACCGGCGACATGAGTGCTTTGAAGTTTCCGGATCCAGCCTTATCCGACGCCTGGGATTATTCCACATGTGAGAAATCTTCAGGTAGCAGTATCCATCAGAAAGGATCTTAGATCGCATGGTCATAAGAGCAGTTTCTTGGCAATACCTCTCCTCCTCCAGTAATATTTGGGGCTGTCTTCTAGGTCTGCAGTTATCCCCCAAGGAACCCTAGCGCTGAATTTATAGGAGTTAAAAGTGACATCACCAGAGACTGAGGAGGGTGTGTTGGCAACATTAGAGGTGGTACTATTTGCAGCAACAGGGCTGCACACCTCTGGAGAGGCTTGGCCATCACCGCAGGTCAAAGGGTCAACTACGAATGACACTGGAGTCAGCAGAAGTGTTCTAAACCTGGGCATTAATCTGACAATTGACCCCGGGATAAGGTGGTAAAGGCTGCAAGAGCGGAGCCAGTTTGACTGCAAGCTTCGGGGATGGGTACAAAGGTAAATCCACTGGTGGCACTGATTCAGAAAGCACCTGAGATATCAACTTTGGCTCAGAGGATGAAGATCATGTGTGTATTAAGGATGAGCCAAAAGGTGCCAGAGTGACTTCTCTCGAGTAAGCTCTGTGCTTCTTCTGTCTGCTAGAGTGTGAAGTCTGAGTGGGCAGGCTCGGGAGCGATGCCTACCAAGTTTGCTGTTGCAGGCCTGTGCGATGAAGTTTTGCATTTCTTACTTTCATTGCCTTAGGGTGCCTACTGAGGGAATACTTAAACTAGTTGAGTCATGATAGGATGTCAGATCACAGGCAAATAGAGTGAGGGTCGGTGATGGACATCTGTCCCTCATTGTCCCTACAGGGCTTAAAGCCCAAGCGCTTCAAGGAAGACATCCTAGCACTGACAGAGCCAGGCTCCTACCAGTCTCAAATAGCTTTGAAGTTTCCAGTTTCAGTCCGATGCTTGGGACGATTTCAAAGGTTAGGAATTTGCAGGTGGAAATATCCATCAGAAATTACCTATACACTACACCCTAGACTTGATGCCTCTGTTTCAAGACTCAAGACATGCATCTTCATCTATCAACTAACCTCAATGTCTCCTTTAAAAAACTAGCATCCTTATAATTTCTATCCTTTGCTTACCAATGTCCTTGTGTGCCTTTGTAACCCTGCAATCACACTGCTATGTACAATGCACCTCTGCTGGTTAGAGGGATCAGTTGGCAGTGTATGGACACTACAAATAAAATGCACTAGACTGGTATACCAAGTCATTATGACTATTAAGTGGGATTCACATTTTTGGATGATTTGGTTACATAATTCTACTTTGCTTCTCAAATAGCCAAGAAATGTGCATCAAATTAATGGGGCTGAAGGATCCTGATCAAACTGAATTTACTGTTAATAGGATCAGAGTTGAAACTGAAATTATCACAGCTCTTCTCATGGCAGTTAATCCTTTTACACTACTGACCTGTCAAAAACATGTACTCCGTGCACCCTGAAAATATACATAAATATTGTGGCATTGTTTAATAAAGGCCAAGGGAGGAACCTTTGCAATATGTGCACATGGTCAGCGCAAAATTCAAAAACAGTTAAGCATTAACAAGCACACCAGTAGTGAATGGTTTAAGACAAAAAAATATGTAATAGCAGAATAGCTATCTGCAATGGACCATAATTTAGTTACTAAAGAGTGTTAAGGTAAGCTTGTTTCTTTAAATATGCCAATACATGGTTTATCTATACACGGTACACAAGTCATGTTTTATTAACAATAGTTTCAAAATTGGAGTTTCAATGCAGCTCTACTGGGGCAGAGAAAAATAAAAGTTATATGCACACCATGAAGGGCTCCAATATATACACCTGAAATGCACAGATAATTCAAAACATGTACCCACTTGGATCCGAGTAACACTACCGTGAAGCATAATGATCAATAGTCCTTGTAGGAAAATGTAACTTATGGACCAATGCACTAAAAAAAAAACAACAAAAAAAAAACACTTTACCAGCAACAGAAATTATCTGACTGCATTAAAGTATTTAACTCTGCAAAACCTAACCTGTTTCCCATGCGTTACACACACGTCTAACCTAATTATTTCAGCATATCAAATAAAACCTTACTCATTCCATGTGTTTCAATTGTGGGACCAATTTATTTAAGTTTGAAAGATTCAAAGGCAACTGCCTGAGGCTGCAGGGCTCTTGCTGATTACTACAGTGATTAGGGAACTCCCCCAAAAATATAAACCTTATATAACCCACTCACCCAATCTGTGAAGATAAAATGCAGAAGTCTGCATAGAACTCCCACAAACTATAATCACGAGATTCTTTGGGAACCCTTTCTAAATTGTGTTTGTAACAAAGATTCTCACCGAGTACAGGTATACCTATTGTAATTTTCAACAGCAAAGATGAAGTCAATTTAGGACATCAAAGGGATCTGCAATTATCAGTATACATGAATATATATATTTTTTGGTATTACAATTCTTCAATGGGAATAAAATAACAAAGGAGCAGCATTTGGGAAAACAAGAAGGGGGAATTATACACTAAACGACTTTGAAGAGGATATTAAATGGTGTACCTATTAATTTTAAGAATCTCAAATGATTCCAAACAAACGTAATATTACTATTTAAACTTATCTACAATTAGGTAAGCAATTTTGCTACAGTCTGTATACAGCTCGTTTTGCTCCGGACTAGAAATTCTGTTAAATTGCTTGTTGGTATTAAACTGAAATACAATCTCACCGAGGATCTGAAACACTGTCTTGGATTATAAATTAAAAAGGCTGAACAAGAATTCACTCAACACAGAGGTATCAATGCACGTTCTACTGGATAATCTGTGCCCAAAAAAACGGGAGGGAAAAAATGCTCACTCACATTGCATTTTCTTTTGAAAGGCAAACAGTCTTGCAAAGTGTAAAGCTTGAGGCCATCCAATTAGATCCTGGGAGAATAACCTACTAAAAAGGTAAAGGCCTCAAAACACCCTTTTTGTAAACCTGTGAATTAAAGTACCCGCATACTCATTTTTCAAGCAGCTATACTTCTGATGCTTAGACAATTAATTTGCTACTGCAAGAGATTTATGTATGAATAAAAAAAAAAAGCTGAATGATCGACTAAGTGGTAGTGTGAGAATACAACTGGTGTACGGTGTCATTTTGGTGGTATGTTAATTTAATTGACTACATTTTATTTTCAATGAGGTGTATGGAAATGCCAATAAGCCACTATTTTTGACTAGATCAAAGTATATTCAGAATTTAACCCAATATCTAAAACCGAAGACTGGCATTGAAAGAAAGATTAAATTATCACTTCTAGATACTAGCAAATTGTTTGGCATTTCTAGGTGGTACTCTTGCTATTTTGCTACACTGTGCGTTGTAGTTCAAGAAATGAGTCTTATTTTATATAAATGTCTATACTGGCCATGTATAATTTTTACCCAGCTTATATTACAATATATTATACACCTCAATGAAGAAAAAAAAAAATCTTTTCACTGTCTCCTTAGGACCACCAACTGCATGACAACACAAAGCCAAAAATTGTAACCAGCATTATAATGCACATGAACGAAAAACAAAATCACGCTTACAAAGCTTACAATGTTTTTTTTTTTTGTTGGTCAAAGCAGGAAAAGCAAAGGAGGTAGAATGCAGTTTTTGGTCTCCAAAAATATACGCAACTGGGTTTGTCATTTTGACACAACTGCTTGAAAATGCACCCGACATTTTCAGCACTAAAAGCCCTATCAAAGGATGAAAAATTCCCAGTCCCACAAACTAATATGTACATGTCAGACTGAACTTGACAAGAGGAAGCTACTTGAACAATGAAAACCATTTTTTGTAACAAACGAAAAAACCAAAGTCTTCAAAACTGAAGATGCTTGCCTTGCCAGCAAGCGCATATTTTATGCAGTTAACTGTCTATTTGCAACCTTTCCAGCAAAATAAACTGAAATGGTCCTTGAACGCTGCAAACAATTGCTAAAATCTATTACTATAAAACTAAAGTGAATAAAATTTGGAAGGATAGAAGAAATTATAAATGTTAATTTACAATTTCAAAAGATACTTTTTAGCAAAAAGCTTTTATGCTTCCCATGTGGTTATCACAAAAAAATTCTCACTAAAGATAAAAATCCTTCAGATGAAATCCAACAGGGATTTATTTTTTTCTAGGCACCTTTTGCAGAACACAAATGATTCCAAGAACGGATCCATGTGTATCGGTTAAAACGCTAAGTGTCACATCTTTTCCATGGAGCGACAAATTTTTAATAACAATAAGGCAAGACAATTTGTTTTGAAAAATGTCTAGATACAAAATGAAAAAGAGAACCCTCGAGAAACCGGTCATAACAACAAAAGTGTAGGTGGAAGAATTTTTTTTACAATATGCAATTTTTTCTTTACAGGTTGCGCACACTGAAGATTATACAAAAAACTAAGTACCTTCAGCATTTGCACAATTTTAGGTTTTTGTACAACAAATCCTTATAATACACAATTTCAAATCAGAAGGAATGTAAACTAAAACCGCGCTACATCAGAAGGGAGAGGGGAAATATGTTTAAACATTGTTGTGCAATTTGCTGCCAGCATTCAGTTTTTACAAAGTGGCAGTCATCCCTGCATTGTTTTTTTATTTCAAACAAGGACCTTAAATGTTACATATCAAAAGAAGAAAAGAAGGCAAAAATTGGCAGAAATGCAGCATCTTAGTTCCTTTTCTTTTAACAATGTGGATGACAAAGTAATTTCATGATTAAAAAAATGAAATTGTTTTTAAATAAATACATTGTATCCGACATTTGCAGTGACTTGATTGATACTTTCTCTAAGTAAACAAAAGGCTTTACAACACTCCTTTGCAGCCTAAAGCCACTGATTCTAGTTTTGCAGAGTCCTTTCTCATTGAGTTTGGAAGCCTGCCATTCGGTATCCAGTTTGATTTGCCATCATGCTTCCATTCTGGCCCTGGGTTGGTTGAACGCCGTAATTTGCACCTATCCAAGCTGTTGAGGAAGGCGGAGTTTGACTGGCAAAATAAAACATCAGTAAAATTTAGCACATATTCTGTGTAGAGGCACCCAACATTCACTTTAAAGTAGATCAAAACAAATCAGAATGGAATTGTTTTAAAGTAGTCCAAATTAAACTTTAGAATTTACATCATAACATGCATTTGGCTAAAAAGATCCCTTTAATTGCTCTCAAAGAAAAATAAACTAACAGGAATGGTACAAATAAATATTACCCTTATCATGGAATTTGACATAGCTTCTTTACAGGATTCAAATACCACACTGCCTCAGAATGCAAAGCAATGCCAGCTAGCCAGTGTTTCTCTATGAGAAGGTGTTGCATGTTCTTCTGCATGGCTTGGAAAAGCTACACCACGCTGCCCTTTACATATTCTGCTTGTCACGTTTTCCCAACAATCTGTGAGCACACTGGAGGGAGGTCTACATTTTTCAACAACTCTTCGTTGAAAGAGTAGCTCTACTGACCAGACCCAAAGAAAGTGAATCACAGATCAGTGGAAGGCTAGGTAGCCTCTTCATTTGAGGCTATTAGAAGGCTGTCAGTCGTGGCAACACAATTCTTATCCAGAGGCACAGTCCTTTTTAGCTGTACCACTGTGAGGCATTGCCTACAGACTGTGTAAAGGTCGTCCGACTAGGCCTTAAAACTGAGATTCTTGCCTATTCTCCTTTGTAGGCATGCACTTACATATGTTGTGGGCGTGTTGCTGCACCAAAAGAACAGTGATATAAAGTGGGATAGATTGCGTATGTAAACTCAAGACTGAGTTCCTTGTAGTCTTGCTTTTATCTAGGATAGGCAAGGCAGCCTACAAATATCTTTATTTAGAGCTGACCTCCACAACAGGGGCCTCAACTGTTGCATAGGGAGGATTCCAATCCCATTACTTTAGTTAGAGTAACTCTCTCCTGCAAGTCATCTTTCTTCCAGTGCCATTTATCACTTAGTAACCAACGTCTTCTGTCGAGACGGTCCGTGTTTAAAAACTAAATCTGCAACTTTTTCATTTCTGGCTGGGGCTGGTCTGACTAATGGCACTTTACTTCAGAAGGCGATGAAACTAGGGCACAAAGATTGGATGCACTGCTCCATGTCTGCACAAAAACAATCTTTGAATAAGGTAGTATCTTTGATCAGCTAAGGCTGCCAGCCATACGCAGAATAATGTAGAGCTGAGTTTCCTGGAGCTAAACCTCTGAGTCCGAGCTTTCCCATATAACTCGTCACAAACCTTAGCTCTTGAGAAGAAGCTCTGTGGTGGTAATCTATGGCCATAATAAAAACAAAATTGTATGAAGCACCTCTAGTGCCCTAGCAAGGGGGGAAACACTAGATCCCAGGAAGACCTGCTAAAAGCCCAGTGGGAATCTGCATGTTGGGATGCCTCACCAGCCTGAGACTACCAAAGAGTCCACAAGATCACAGTAGCTCAGCTAGCAAGAGAAGGAAGGAAAAACAAAGACCATAGGTCAGAATGACTTGGGTCATGGAGCTGCAGGATATGCTGCATTCTTAGTTGGTGAGCCTGCATTTTCTAATCTGCCAGTAGTTAAGCGGGCCTGTATGGCCGCCTTCACCCCTTCCATCTCTCATTTCCATGTGAAAGCAGGCCGTCTGCCTTTAAATTTTAATGTGGAGTCTGAAGGGGTTGTTAGACTATCACCCGGCTTACTCAAGCATGTAAACGATCTCTCCAATCCCACAGTTCAGGAAGTTCCATTTAGAGTGGTAAATGGTCCCAAATCCAAGAGGGAAACGGACAGGCTCTGGACATTTCGTGTCGTCGGGCCCGGCGATCACGGATGGTCTTTTTGGACCGAAAGGAGTCACAGGCTTGGCAGTGTTGGCTCTCGTGTTCTGGAGAGAGGCAAAGATTACAGATCTCGTGGAGATCTGTGTGTGGGAATTTAGCCCCACACCTGCATTTTTTAAATGGAGTCCTTTCCATATGCTGGATGATGGCGCCGACACGCCCAACGGACCAACGTCGGCGACCGGACTCGAAACAGTGTTGGAGTGGAGACGCGATGAGGGGATCGCGATCGAAAACAATACCGTCGAACGGTAGGAGGTTCTTCTGCGCGTCGAGAGGGGAACCGATCGATGTGGATCCGGAGCGCAGCAACACCATGTAATACGTTTACCAACCCCTTTAGGACCCGCAGGTTTAGTTTCTCAAACCTTCAGCTCAACCCTGGGTAGCGGTGGCTCTGGGCAGCAAGTTTTATACAAAGGAACAAGTGTAAAGCATTTAAACAGTACCTAAACAATTGGAGAAGAAATCAATAGAACTCCAAAGAAGGCAAAGTGAATTAGAAAAATCGTAACATTTATCTCCTACCAAAAAAAAGTGAAAGCAAGCGAAATGTTAGCGCTTTGCGAAGTCACAGCTGTATGGCAGTAGCTGAGCGTGAGAAAAATTGTAACAGATTAAAATCAGTTGTGAAAATGGCCCTGTTTGTGTTGAGTATTTTAGGAGGCGATTAAAAATCTGTGTGAAATTATATTAGGTGAAAAAGGCGAAATAAAAAAAAAAAATACCCCCCCAAAAACCTAATCTGTTCCCCTAAAGAAAGCGTGCATATACTGGAAGCAGGCAGATGATAAAGTTAACACGGTATCCAGTCGGACTTTAAGTGGTAGTGCCTTTACAGCTGGCTGTAGTGGGTAAGAGAAGGCCCTAGTTTTGCCCTGATTATGAGTGCTCCTCAGGGTTGTTCACTACTTATCGCACCCAATACAATCTGACACCATAGAGCTAAGGATTTATTGTGTTTTAGACATTTTGCCCTAAACATAGGGCATAACACAGATTTTAGTGCCGTCATTTATCTAGGGCTTTGGATTTTATCATATCTGGTAATTACCGGATGTAATAAAGTCTGCACAACTCATAATTCTGGAACTGTACAGGAGTCTGCTTTTTCCAACCCTCTTGGAATCAGCACCTGCCTATTGCAGTAGGCTCTTTTGTCCACACATAACATGCACTAAATTATATACTATACCGGAAATTAAACAACTCTCAAAAAACGAAGGTGTTGCAAGAAATAAACTAGTTTGGTTTTAAAAAAAGTATATTTTTACTTTTGTAAACAAATGTGGCATCAACAATTTTATTGAGTTCTGCACATGAGATTTCAATTCTTTGATACACATGGTAATGCAAATCATTTCTTGCAATACCAGTGCCTTATCCATTGTGCTGTAGTGCTGGCGAGCCAGCATAACAGAGCAACAAGGGTCTGGCTGGGCTTTAAGAGCCCAGACCTGAAAATGTTTGGCAGGTAAATGTGTGAGAAAGTGCCATCTTTCTTACATGGTATGCCCCCACTTTTTGCTGAATGGCTGATGTACTTTGACTGAGTGTGCCCTGGGCTCCTGCCAACCAGGTACCCAGGGCCTGTGTTCCTTCCCTAAAATTGCATTGATACCTACACCCAATTGACATCCCTGGCCACAGGTCAGCCCCTGGTAAATGGTACCATGGGTACCCAGGGCACTGTGACCAGGGAAGGCCCCTAAGGGCTGCAGCACTTGTTGTGCCACCCTTAGGGACCCTGCACCTTACACACACACACTGCCTTTGCAGGCTGCGTGTCTTGGTGCAGAACAAAAGTGAAGAGTCGACATGGCTCACATCCCTGTGTGCCATGCCTACAAGCCACTGCCCTGGCCTAGGTCAGCCACCCCTCTAGCTGGGTGCACTATGCCAGTGGTGAGGGCATAGAGGCATGAGCCCTGTGCCCCTACAGTGCCCAAGTCCATTCTTGGGCATTGTAAGTGCAGTGCTGCCATTAAGAGTATATGGTGCTGGGAGTCTGTCATTACGAACTCCACAGCACCATAATGGCCCCACTGAAGACTAAAGTTTGGTATCAAACTTCTCAGCACATTAAACCCCCACTGATGCCAGTGTGGGATTTAATGTAAACGCACTCCAGAGGGCATCTTAGAGATGCCCCCTGAAACCAACCCGACCTCCAGTGTCCGGACTGAGTGGCTGCCCAGGCTGCCACCACCAGACATGTTTCTGGACCCCTGGGTCGAGAGCCTCTGCTCTCAGGGGCCTGAAACAATGCACATCCCGGGACGAGGTGCCAAAGCCTCCTCCCCCAGGATGGGCAGGGGGAGCTTCAAAGGCCTGCCGCCTTTGGAGTTTCCCCAGACCATTTGCTGCTTCCAGCAAACTGGTCCCCACTGGTTCTACCCCCACTCCTGGCGGGAGAACCGGCGGGAAAACCAGAAGCAGGAAATGGGTTGTGCCCACCTCTGCCAACTCCACCCCTAAGGTGGGGGAGGCGAGGTGAAGCACAAACTCGAGTCCCCGCCATCTTGAGGATGGGGGACCTGGCCAACCAGGGACAGGCTCCTGCACCCCTCCCACTGGAGAGGAACAGAATAGGGGTGTACCCACCCCAGGGAAGGGACCCATTGGTCCCTGCCCTTACCTACCTGTAACCACCCCTAAATTTAGTATTTAGGGGCTCCCTGAACCTTCCTTCCGGAGTTCCCAAATCCGAAAACAAGAAGAGAAGACGAAGCAAGAAGACCAGCCGTGCAGCTGCTAAAAAGGAGGCGACAACAACTGACTTGGCCCCAGCCCTACCGGCCTGTCGACCTCTGAACCTGCTCCTGCGGAATCCCGGCCTCAGCAACCTCACAAACCCCGGAGGACCTGACTTCTGTGCTACAGCCTTCGACCCAGGGACTCCCACGAGCAGTGGTACTGCTCAAAAGAAAACCTACCAAAGACCCGGCCCTGGCACGGAGCCGCGAAACCTGCACACTCTGCACCCGCCGAGTCCAGCCTGTGCCTGAGTGACCAGAGACCTCGAGGACGTCCCCCGGCGATTCTGACCTGGAATCCAGTGGCCAAGGACCCTCGTCGACGACCCAGACGACGCCTGCAGCCTCAGGACAAGGGACCCCTCCAACCGCGACCAGCAGGGGGTAAGATTTCCCGACCTCAAAAGACACCCCTGCACCCGGCGCCCCACGGCCCCTTGTGCCCAACTCCTGGGTGTCTACCTACCCTCCAAGACCCCAACTTACCTCCTGAAGTGTTGGTCGTCCCTGAAGAATCACCGTCCCCGAGCCTGCAGCCTTTCTTCACCTTTCACGACCTCTATTGTTTAACATTGAGCGCCCGACGGCTCAAAGCACCCTGCACCCAGCCGCCCGAGTGCCCCTGGAAGTGCAACCTCTATCCTAACCTACTTCCCTACTTGCCCTGAGCAAGTGACCAGGAGCCCAGCTCCCACAGTCGCGTGGCCTGCTTGCCAGCAGCCACCAACCCGGGGCCCCCCGCCTGCCATAGGATAACATTGGGCCTTCTCACTCTGCACCCGGCCGCCCCTGTGCCGCTGAGGGTGTAAAAACTGTACTTACCTGATCCTGGGGGACCCCTGAGTCTTACCCAGAACCTTAACCCTGCCAGTCAAGTACTTACCCGAAATCCGATAACTCACTTTTCTTCCATAGGGTTCCATTGACTGGTTTTCTGCGAAATTTCTTCGAAGTGTGGAGTTCTGAAACTTTAGAATATTCACCAAAAATCAACCGAGTCACGAAAAACGAAAATACTCACCTAGTATTAGGAGGGGCCTCAGTGCTGGACCCGAGTGCCCAACACTGGCCCTAAAAAGTAATCGCAACGTTACTTACCGCTAACTCACTTTTCCTTCATAGGGATCCATTGACTGGTTTTCTGTGAAATTTCTTCTAAGTGTCGATTTCTGTATTTTACAAATATTCTTTAAAAATCGAACAAACTACAAAAACGTAATTACTTACCTGTTTTAAGTAAATGTCCCAGTGCTGAACCTAGGAGTCCAGCACTGGATTACAAAAGTAACGTAAACATACTTTGCTTGCACACTGTATTTTTTTCATAGGATAACATTGGTAATTTTACCCAGAAAAGTTTCTAAGTGTCAGCTTTTGAAATATAGTAATATTCTTCAAAAATCAATACAATAACCAAAACGCTTTTTCTTACCTGTTTACAGGAAGTGTCCCAGGACTGAATCCAGGATCCAGTCCTGTGGTTAGAAAAGTGCTCTGCAAAGTAATCAATTGTAATTAAGCATAATTTTCCATTGAGCTCAATGTTGCATTGAATTTGACCCTGTGTTGCCTCTTGCACCAACTGTGATAACCACTATCAAAAAAGTCTACTGCCTATCTGTAAGGTGAATAACCAAAGCATCTCATACTGAGAAGGTAAATGCTACTTACCAGTATGCATCTGTTCTTGGCATGTAGAGCTGCAGAGTCGTACACTGTGCATGAGATCGCCATCTGGTGTTGGGCTCGGATGCTTGCACTTTGTTGTTGTCTTGGAAGAGTCTTTTGTAGTCACGAGATAGGTGACTCCTCCTTTGGACGATAGTGCGCATGGGCATCGACTCCATGGTTAGATTGTTTTTCGCCATGATGGGAAAAGATGGAGTCAGTAAGAAGAAAAAGATGTCCATGTGAATATATCTAATTAAGATTATACTGGAACAGATACAGGTTCCGGGGAGGTGGGTGGGCGTGTACGACTCTGCAGCTCTACATGCCAAGAACAGATGCATACTGGTAAGTAGCATTTACCGTTCGAGGCATATGAGCTGCAGATCGTACACTGTGCATAGACTGTATAGCAGTGTCTCCCCTAGCGGTGGTCACCTGTATCAGTTGCAGTAGTCTGAAAAAGTGTTTTAAGAACAGCTTGGCCCACAGCAGCTTGCTGCTTTGCGTGTACATCAACACAGTAGTGTTTGGTAAAGGTATGTGGCGTAGACCATGTTGTTGCCTTACATATGTCATTTAGGGGATGTTCCCTAAAAATGCCATAGAAGCCCCTAGTTTACGTGTGGAATGTGCCCTAGGGGGAATTATTAAGGTGCGTTTAGCCTTTTGGTAGCAAATTTGAATGCATTTGACTATCCATCTAGCAATGCCAGCCTTTGAGATGGGATTACCTTTATGTGGTGGGGAGAAAGCTACAAATAATTGTTTTGTCTTTCTGAAAGGTTTGGTCCTGTCAATGTAGTAAAGTAGGGCTCTTCTGACATCTAGTGTGTGTAGAGCTCTTTCTGCTACAGAGTCTGGGTCTTGGAAAAAGACGGGTAACTCTATTGATTGGTTAAGGTGAAAAGCAGAAATTACTTTAGGTAGGAATTTGGGGTTTGGTCTGAGAACTACTTTATTACGATGGATTTGTAAAAAGGTTCTTGTATGGTTAAAGCCTGAATCTCACTCACTCTTCTGAGAGAGGTTATTGCAATTAGGAAGGCTACTTTCCATGTAAGAAATTGTAACTCACATTTGTGCAGAGGTTCAAATGGGGGACCCATGAGCCTGGTGAGGACAATATTTAGATTCCATGCTGGAGAGGGTGGCAATCTAGGGGAATGATTCTTTTAAGGCCTTCCATAAAGGCTTTAATTGCAGGTACTCGAAACAGTGACAAATGTTGTCTGTTTTGTAAGTATGCGGCTAGAGCGGCAAGATGTAATCTTATGGATGAGTATGCTAGGTTACATGTTTGCAGATGCAGCAAGTAACAGATAATGTTTTGTATGGAGGCATCTAGTGGGTTGATATTGTTGTTATTGCAATAAATAGCAAACCTTTTCCATTTTGCTGCATAACAAGCCCTGGTAGTGGGACGTCTGGCTTCTTTAATGACCTGCATACACTCAGGTGGAAGGTTAAGGTAACCGAACTCTAGGACTTCAGGAGCCATATTGCCAGATTCAGTTGACCTGGATCGGGGTGTCTGATCTCTCCATGGTTCTGAGTTAAGAGGTGTGGAGAGAGGTGCAGTTTGTGGTGTGGAACTACTGAGAGTTCGAGAAGTGTTGTGAACCATGGTTGTCTTGCCCATGTGGGAGCAACTAGGATCATTGTTAGAGACTGTTGTCTGAGTTTGCGTACTACTAGGGGAATGAGTGGGAGAGGCGGAAAAGCGTATGCAAATCTGCCTGACCAGTTCATCCATATTGCATTGCCCTTGGACGACGGGTGTGGGAACCTGGCGGCGAAGGTTGGGCATTTTGTGTTTTCTTGTGTGGCGAACAGGTCTATTTGTGGATGGCCCCACATTTGGAAAAAAGGTTGTAGAACTTGCGGATGCAGTTCCCATTCGTGAATCTGTTGTGTCTGTCGACTTAACAGATCCGCAATGTGATTGTGAACTCCTGGAAGGTGTTCTGCAAGGAGGTGTGAGAAAGTGCCATCTTTCTTACATGGTATGCCCCCACTTTTTGCTGAATGGCTGATGTACTTTGACTGAGTGTGCCCTGGGCTCCTGCCAACCAGGTACCCAGGGCCTGTGTTCCTTCCCTAAAATTGCATTGATACCTACACCCAATTGACATCCCTGGCCACAGGTCAGCCCCTGGTAAATGGTACCATGGGTACCCAGGGCACTGTGACCAGGGAAGGCCCCTAAGGGCTGCAGCACTTGTTGTGCCACCCTTAGGGACCCTGCACCTTACACACACACACTGCCTTTGCAGGCTGCGTGTCTTGGTGCAGAACAAAAGTGAAGAGTCGACATGGCTCACATCCCTGTGTGCCATGCCTACAAGCCACTGCCCTGGCCTAGGTCAGCCACCCCTCTAGCTGGGTGCACTATGCCAGTGGTGAGGGCATAGAGGCATGAGCCCTGTGCCCCTACAGTGCCCAAGTCCATTCTTGGGCATTGTAAGTGCAGTGCTGCCATTAAGAGTATATGGTGCTGGGAGTCTGTCATTACGAACTCCACAGCACCATAATGGCCCCACTGAAGACTAAGAAGTTTGGTATCAAACTTCTCAGCACATTAAACCCCCACTGATGCCAGTGTGGGATTTAATGTAAAACGCACTCCAGAGGGCATCTTAGAGATGCCCCCTGAAACCAACCCGACCTCCAGTGTCCGGACTGAGTGGCTGCCCAGGCTGCCACCACCAGACATGTTTCTGGACCCCTGGGTCGAGAGCCTCTGCTCTCAGGGGCCTGAAACAATGCACATCCCGGGACGAGGTGCCAAAGCCTCCTCCCCCAGGATGGGCAGGGGGAGCTTCAAAGGCCTGCCGCCTTTGGAGTTTCCCCAGACCATTTGCTGCTTCCAGCAAACTGGTCCCCACTGGTTCTACCCCCACTCCTGGCGGGAGAACCGGCGGGAAAACCAGAAGCAGGAAATGGGTTGTGCCCACCTCTGCCAACTCCACCCCTAAGGTGGGGGAGGCGAGGTGAAGCACAAGCTCGAGTCCCCGCCATCTTGAGGATGGGGGGACCTGGCCAACCAGGGACAGGCTCCTGTCCCCCTCCCACTGGAGAGGAACAGAATAGGGGTGTACCCACCCCAGGGAAGGGACCCATTGGTCCCTGCCCTTACCTACCTGTAACCACCCCTAAATTTAGTATTTAGGGGCTCCCTGAACCTTCCTTCCGCAGTTCCCAAATCCGAAAACAAGAAGAGAAGACGAAGCAAGAAGACCAGCCGTGCAGCTGCTAAAAAGGAGGCGACAACAACTGACTTGGCCCCAGCCCTACCGGCCTGTCGACCTCTGAACCTGCTCCTGCGGAATCCCGGCCTCAGCAACCTCACAAACCCCGGAGGACCTGACTTCTGTGCTACAGCCTTCGACCCAGGGACTCCCACGAGCAGTGGTACTGCTCAAAAGAAAACCTACCAAAGACCCGGCCCTGGCACGGAGCCGCGAAACCTGCACACTCTGCACCCGCCGAGTCCAGCCTGTGCCTGAGTGACCAAAGACCTCGAGGACGACCCCCGGCGATTCTGACCTGGAATCCAGTGGCCAAGGACCCTCCTCGACGACCCAGACGACGCCTGCAGCCTCAGGACAAGGGACCCCTCCAACCGCGACCAGCAGGGGGTAAGATTTCCCGACCTCAAAAGACACCCCTGCACCCGGCGCCCCACGGCCCCCTGTGCCCAACTCCTGGGTGTCTACCTATCCTCCAAGACCCCAACTTACCTCCTGAAGTGTTGGTCGTCCCTGAAGAATCACCGTCCCCGAGCCTGCAGCCTTTCTTCACCTTTCACGACCTCTATTGTTTAACATTGAGCGCCCGACGGCTCAAAGCACCCTGCACCCAGCCGCCCGAGTGCCCCTGGAAGTGCAACCTCTATCCTAACCTACTTCCCTACTTGCCCTGAGCAAGTGACCAGGAGCCCAGCTCCCACAGTCGCGTGGCCTGCTTGCCAGCAGCCACCAACCCGGGGCCCCCCGCCTGCCATAGGATAACATTGGGCCTTCTCACTCTGCACCCGGCCGCCCCTGTGCCGCTGAGGGTGTAAAAACTGTACTTACCTGATCCTGGGGGACCCCTGAGTCTTACCCAGAACCTTAACCCTGCCAGTCAAGTACTTACCCGAAATCCGATAACTCACTTTTCTTCCATAGGGTTCCATTGACTGATTTTCTGCGAAATTTCTTCTAAGTGTGGAGTTCTGAAACTTTAGAATATTCACCAAAAATCAACCGAGTCACGAAAACGAAAATACTCACCTAGTATTAGGAGGGGCCTCAGTGCTGGACCCGAGTGCCCAACACTGGCCCTAAAAAGTAATCGCAACGTTACTTACCGTTAACTCACTTTTCCTTCATAGGGATCCATTGACTGGTTTTCTGTGAAATTTCTTCTAAGTGTCGATTTCTGTATTTTACAAATATTCTTTAAAAATCGAACAAACTACAAAAACGTAATTACTTACCTGTTTTAAGTAAAGGTCCCAGTGCTGAACCTAGGAGTCCAGCACTGGATTACAAAAGTAACGTAAACATACTTTGCTTGCACACTGTATTTCCTTTCATAGGATAACATTGGTAATTTTATCCAGAAAAGTTTCTAAGTGTCAGCTTTTGAAATATAGTAATATTCTTCAAAAATCACTACAATAACCAAAACGCTTTTTCTTACCTGTTTACAGGAAGTGTCCCAGGACTGAATCCAGGATCCAGTCCTGTGGTTAGAAAAGTGCTCTGTAAAGTAATCAATTGTAATTAAGCATAATTTTCCATTGAGCTCAATGTTGCATTGAATTTGACCCTGTGTTGCCTCTTGCACCAACTGTGATTACCACTATCTAAAAAGTCTATTGCCTATCTGTAAGGTGAATAACCAAAGCATCTCATACTGAGAAAGTATATTTTGACCCTATTGTTGGTTCTAAAATAAAACAAGCATATATTTTTTTATATACAAACCATTGGCCTAGAGTTCAGTTCTTGAGTGTGTGGCTTCATTTGCTGACTGAGTGTGTACAACAAATGCTTTACACTGTCCTCTGATACTGCCTTACTGCTCGACCAAGCTACCACTTTGGAGAGTAAGGTTATATCTAACTTTAGCCTCTGTCAACCCTCTGGGGGACTGTGGACTCTGTACACCCTGAACCTTACTTGGGTACAGTATATACAGAGCCACTTTCCTACATTGGTGGCAGCGGTGGGATACAAACTTGCATTTGTTGGACTACTTGGTTACCATCTGATCACACGACAGAACTCTTAAATTGCCTTTAGAATTCTGATTTTTTTAATTGGCATTTTTTTTTACCAAATTACTAAAAGTCTTGTTAGGGCCTTGCTTAAGTCCCTGTAGCATCTTAGAAAATAAAAAGTCACTATAGCCAAGGTTAGAGGGGTTAGAATTTTTTAAAAAAAATGTCTCAAGACAAGAACCCAGCTACTAGTGAAGATAATAATGACATACAGGAACTGGTTGAGGAGCTCGACCTCACCCCTTATCTTCATTTGTCTTTCAAAGAGATAAGGTCCTTATGCAAACTTAAAGATATACCAATGGGCCAGCATCCAACCAAACAAGGGCTCCAGGAGCTCCTGGCTGAGTATGCTAAAGCCCACCCCTCTGAGCATGGTGATGACCCAACAGAGGAGGAAAGGAATGAGGAGGATGGGGATGGTAACCCACCTCCATCACTTCCTAGGGAAGATAGGGTCCCTGCACCCTTAACTCCAAGAATAGACCTCTGGGGACCTAGGGGCCACCTAGGTGGTCCTGGTCCCAGAGAGGACACTGAGGATACCCTCAGTGAGGAGGACAACTTGTTAGCCAGGTTGGCCAAACGACTGGACCTAGAGACCAGACTCCTGGCTCTAGAGAAGGAAAGACAGGAGATGGGTTTAGCACCCATCAATGGTGGCAGCAATACTAAAAATAAGGATAGGGAGGAAACTTCTGAACCTAAAATCCCCAAAGGGATTGTCCCTAAGTTTGAGGAAGGTGATGACATCACCAAATGGTTCACAGCCTTTGAGAGGGCTTGTGAAATAAGAAGAGTAAAGAAACCTCTGTGGGGGGCACTCCTGTGGGAACTGTTCTCTGGTAACTGCAGAGACAGGCTTCTGACCCTCTCTGGGCCAGATGCAGGGTCCTATGACCTCATGAAGAGTACTCTGATTGAGGGATTTGGGCTCACTACTGAGGAGTATAGAATTAGATTCAGGGGGCTCACAAAACCCAGACCCAGTCCTGGATTGACTTCGTGGACTACTCAGTAAAGACACTGGATGGCTGGTTAGCTGGACATAATGTGCATGATTTTTCTGGACTTTACAATTTGTTTATGAAGGAACACATACTAAGTAATTGCACAAATGAAAAGTTGCATCAGCATTTGGTAGACCTAGGTCTAATTTCTCCCCAAGAATTGGGAAAGAAGGCAGACCACTGGGTCAAGACTAGGGTGACAAGGACAACCACTGGGGGTGACCAAAAGAAGGTGGTCACCAAACCCCCCAGGGGAAAGGTGGTGAGAATCCCCAAGATAAAAAGTCTGAGTCTTCCAAAGGGCCCCAAAAACCTGTTCAGGGGGTGGGTCCCAAACTACTCCCTATGTGCCTCAACCCTATAGGGGGAAGAACTTTGATCCCTTGAAGGCCTGGTGTAATAACTGTAAGAAGTCAGGACACCTCACTGTAGACAAAACTTGCCCCCACAACAAAGCCCCTAAGGCACCCAGTACAGCTACTCCTGGGGCAGCAAGTTTACAGATGGGATCAGAAGTGTACCCTGAGCAAATCTGGGAACCCACTGAGGCAAGTCTGGTCTCCCTAGGGGAAGTGGAATTTGCCACTGTAGCTGTGTGGCCACCCAACTTAAAGAAGTATTTGCAATACCCCTGGGTGAATGGAACTAGAGTAGAGGCTCTGAGGGATACAGGTGCCAGTGTCACTATGGTGAGGGACACACTGGTTTCCCCTGAGCAATACTTGATTGGGAAAACTTACCCAGTCACCAATGCTGACAGTGTCACCACTAGTCATCCCATGGCCATGGTGACATTAGGCTGGGGGGGTTACTGGCCTGAAGCAGGTAGTGGTCTCTCCGAAGTTACCAGCTGCATGTCTGCTAGGAAATGATCTGGAAACCTCAGCCTGGGCAGAGGTGGAGCTAAAGGCCCATGCAGCCATGCTGGGCATCCCTGAATTGGTGTGTGTAAAAACAAGAGCACAGAGCAAAAGGCAGGGTGAAGAAATAGTGTTGGAGCCTGAAATGATGGCCCAGCCTACCAAGAGAAAAGGAAAGAAGACTGGCGGACCAGCTTCTACACAGTCACAAGAGCAGGACCCCTCTCCTCAGGGAGAGAACCTGGAAGCCCCAGAGGGAACTGAGCCCCTAGAGCTTGACCCTTACCAGGTTGAACTCTTGGGCCCAGGGGGACCCTCTAGGGAAGAGCTGTGCCAGGGACAGCAAGACTGTCCCACTCTTGAAAGCCTGAGGCAGCAAGCTGTTTCAGAAGCCAAGGGAGATGTCAGTGGTACCCACAGAGTCTATTGGGAAGAGGGATTACTGTACACTGAGGCAAAAGACCCCAACCCTGGAACCACCAGGAGAGTGGTAGTGCCCCAGAAGTACCGGGAGTTCCTCCTAACTTTGGCTCATGACATCCCCTAGCTGGACATCTGGGCCAAACCAAAACTTGGGAAAGGCTAGTTAGCCACTTTTACTGGCCCCAGATGCACCAAAAGGTGAAGGAGTTTGTCAGCTCCTGTGTTACCTGTCAAGCCAGTGGCAAGACAGGTGGCCATCCAAAGGCCCCCTGATACCACTACCTGTGGTGGGGGTTCCCTTTGAAAGGGTAGGTGTGGACATAGTGGGTCCACTGGAACCTCCCACAGCCTCAGGGAACAAATTCATACTGGTGGTAGTGGATCATGCCACTAGGTATCCTGAGGCTATTCCCCTTAGGACTACTACAGCTCCTGCAGTAGCCAAAGCCCTCATTGGTGTCTTCACCAGGGTAGGGTTTCCTAAGGAGGTGGTTTCAGACAGAGGTTCCAACTTCATGTCTGCTTACCTGACCCACATGTGGAAGGAGTGTGGGGTGCAGTACAAGTTTACTACACCCTACCACCCACAAACAAATGGCCTTGTTGAGAGGTTCAACAAGACATTGAAAGGCATGATCATGGGGCTCCCTGAAAAACTCAAAAGGAGATGGGATGTCCTACTACCATGCCTGCTTTTCGCTTACAGAGAAGTGCCACAGAAGGGGGTAGGTTTCTCACCCTTTGAACTTCTGTTTGGCCATCCTGTGAGGGGACCACTCTGTCTTGTAAAGGAGGGCTGGGAGAGACCTCTCCAAGAACCCAAACAAGATATAGTGGACTATGTGCTTGGCCTAAGGTCCAGAATGGCTGAGTACATGGAAAAGGCATCCAAGAACCTTGAGGCCAGCCAGGAGCTTCAGAAGCACTGGTATGACCAAAAAGCTGCACTGGTTGAATTCCAACCTGGGCAACAGGTATGGGTTTTGGAGCCAGTGGCACCAAGGGCCCTCCAGGACAGATGGAGTGGCCCTTACCCTATCCTAGAGAAAAAGAGTGAGGTCACCTACCTGTTTGACCTGGGCACCAGCAGGACACCCAAAAGGGTTATCCATGTGAACCGCCTAAAACTCTACAATGACAGGGCTGACATCACCATGCTGATGGTGACAGATGAGGAACAGGAAGCTGAGAGTGAACCTCTCCCTGATCTCCTCTCCCACAGCCCAAAAGATGGGTCAGTAGATGGAGTTGTCTTTTCAGACACCCTCACTGCCCAACAGCAGACTGACTGCAAGCAAGTCTTGCAGCAGTATGCTGGGCTCTTTTCCTTGACCCCTGGTCTGACAAACTGGTGTACCCATGATGTGGACACTGGTGACAGTGCACCTGTCAAAAACAAGATCTATCGTCAGTCAGACCAAGTTAAGGAAAGCATCAGAGCTGAAGTCAGCAAGATGCTGGAGCTAGGGGTTATTGAGCCCTCTGAGAGCCCCTGGGCTAGCCCAGTGGTTCTGGTCCCCAAACCTCATCAAAAGGGTGAAAAGAGAGAGATGAGGTTTTGTGTGGACTATAGGGGTCTCAACTCTGTCACCAAGACAGATGCACACCCTATCCCAAGAGCTGATGAACTGATAGACAGATTGGGTGCAGCCAAATACCTGAGTACCTTTGACTTAACTGCAGGGTACTGGCAGATTGGCATGGCCCCAGGAGCCAAACAGAAAACAGCATTCTCCACACCTGATGGGCATTTTCAGTTCACTGTTATGCCCTTTGGTTTAAAGAATGCCCCTGCCACCTTCCAGAGGTTGGTGAATCAAGTCCTTGCTGGGTTGGAGTCCTTTAGTGCAGCTTATCTTGATGATATTGCTGTCTTCAGTTCCACCTGGCAGGATCACCTGGTCCACCTTGGGAAGGTTTTAAAGGCCCTGCAAACTGCAGGCCTAACTATCAAGGCATCCAAATGCCAGATAGGGCAGGGCACTGTGGTGTACTTGGGCCACCTGGTTGGTGGAGGCCAGGTACAACCCTTACAGCCCAAGATCCAGGCTATCCTGGACTGGGTAGCTCCAACAACTCAGACCCAAGTCAGGGCATTCCTTGGCTTGACTGGGTACTACAGGAGGTTTGTGAAGGGATATGGGTCCATTGTGACTCCCCTCACAGAACTCACCTCCAAGAAGATGCCAAAGAAAGTAAACTGGACAGTTTGTTGCCAAAAGGCTTTTGACACTCTGAAAGAAGCAATGTGCTCAGCACCAATTCTAAAAGCACCAGATTATGCCAAGCAGTTCATTGTGCAGACTGATGCCTCTGAGCTAGGGATAGGAGCGGTCCTATCCCAGACCAATGATGAAGGCCAAGACCAACCTGTTGCTTTTATAAGCAGAAGGCTTCTCCCCAGGGAGCAGCGTTGGAGTGCCATTGAGAGGGAGGCCTTTGCTGTGGTCTGGTCCCTGAAGAAGCTGAGGCCCTACCTGTTTGGAACTCACTTCCTAGTTCAAACTGACCACAGACCTCTCAGGTGGCTAATGCAAATGAAAGGAGAAAACCCAAAACTGTTGAGGTGGTCCATCTCCCTACAGGGAATGGACTTTGAAGTGGAACACAGACCTGGCACTGCCCATGCCAATGCAGATGGCCTTTCCAGGTTCTTCCACTTAGACAATGAAGACTCCATAGGGCAAGGTTAGTCTCATCATCTTTCGTTTGGGGGGAGTTGTGTGAGAAAGTGCCATCTTTCTTACATGGTATGCCCCCACTTTTTGCTGAATGGCTGATGTACTTTGACTGAGTGTGCCCTGGGCTCCTGCCAACCAGGTACCCAGGGCCTGTGTTCCTTCCCTAAAATTGCATTGATACCTACACCCAATTGACATCCCTGGCCACAGGTCAGCCCCTGGTAAATGGTACCATGGGTACCCAGGGCACTGTGACCAGGGAAGGCCCCTAAGGGCTGCAGCACTTGTTGTGCCACCCTTAGGGACCCTGCACCTTTACACACACACACTGCCTTTGCAGGCTGCGTGTCTTGGTGCAGAACAAAAGTGAAGAGTCGACATGGCTCACATCCCTGTGTGCCATGCCTACAAGCCACTGCCCTGGCCTAGGTCAGCCACCCCTCTAGCTGGGTGCACTATGCCAGTGGTGAGGGCATAGAGGCATGAGCCCTGTGCCCCTACAGTGCCCAAGTCCATTCTTGGGCATTGTAAGTGCAGTGCTGCCATTAAGAGTATATGGTGCTGGGAGTCTGTCATTACGAACTCCACAGCACCATAATGGCCCCACTGAAGACTAAGAAGTTTGGTATCAAACTTCTCAGCACATTAAACCCCCACTGATGCCAGTGTGGGATTTAATGTAAAACGCACTCCAGAGGGCATCTTAGAGATGCCCCCTGAAACCAACCCGACCTCCAGTGTCCGGACTGAGTGGCTGCCCAGGCTGCCACCACCAGACATGTTTCTGGACCCCTGGGTCGAGAGCCTCTGCTCTCAGGGGCCTGAAACAATGCACATCCCGGGACGAGGTGCCAAAGCCTCCTCCCCCAGGATGGGCAGGGGGAGCTTCAAAGGCCTGCCGCCTTTGGAGTTTCCCCAGACCATTTGCTGCTTCCAGCAAACTGGTCCCCACTGGTTCTACCCCCACTCCTGGCGGGAGAACCGGCGGGAAAACCAGAAGCAGGAAATGGGTTGTGCCCACCTCTGCCAACTCCACCCCTAAGGTGGGGGAGGCGAGGTGAAGCACAAGCTCGAGTCCCCGCCATCTTGAGGATGGGGGACCTGGCCAACCAGGGACAGGCTCCTGTCCCCTCCCACTGGAGAGGAACAGAATAGGGGGTGTACTCCACCCCAGGGAAGGGACCCATTGGTCCCTGCCCTTACCTACCTGTAACCACCCCTAAATTTAGTATTTAGGGGCTCCCTGAACCTTCCTTCCGCAGTTCCCAAATCCGAAAACAAGAAGAGAAGACGAAGCAAGAAGACCAGCCGTGCAGCTGCTAAAAAGGAGGCGACAACAACTGACTTGGCCCCAGCCCTACCGGCCTGTCGACCTCTGAACCTGCTCCTGCGGAATCCCGGCCTCAGCAACCTCACAAACCCCGGAGGACCTGACTTCTGTGCTACAGCCTTCGACCCAGGGACTCCCACGAGCAGTGGTACTGCTCAAAAGAAAACCTACCAAAGACCCGGCCCTGGCACGGAGCCGCGAAACCTGCACACTCTGCACCCGCCGAGTCCAGCCTGTGCCTGAGTGACCAAAGACCTCGAGGACGACCCCCGGCGATTCTGACCTGGAATCCAGTGGCCAAGGACCCTCCTCGACGACCCAGACGACGCCTGCAGCCTCAGGACAAGGGACCCCTCCAACCGCGACCAGCAGGGGGTAAGATTTCCCGACCTCAAAGACACCCCTGCACCCGGCGCCCCACGGCCCCCTGTGCCCAACTCCTGGGTGTCTACCTATCCTCCAAGACCCCAACTTACCTCCTGAAGTGTTGGTCGTCCCTGAAGAATCACCGTCCCCGAGCCTGCAGCCTTTCTTCACCTTTCACGACCTCTATTGTTTAACATTGAGCGCCCGACGGCTCAAAAGCACCCTGCACCCAGCCGCCCGAGTGCCCCTGGAAGTGCAACCTCTATCCTAACCTACTTCCCTACTTGCCCTGAGCAAGTGACCAGGAGCCCAGCTCCCACAGTCGCGTGGCCTGCTTGCCAGCAGCCACCAACCCGGGGCCCCCGCCTGCCATAGGATAACATTGGGCCTTCTCACTCTGCACCCGGCCGCCCCTGTGCCGCTGAGGGTGTAAAAACTGTACTTACCTGATCCTGGGGGACCCCTGAGTCTTACCCAGAACCTTAACCCTGCCAGTCAAGTACTTACCCGAAATCCGATAACTCACTTTTCTTCCATAGGGTTCCATTGACTGATTTTCTGCGAAATTTCTTCTAAGTGTGGAGTTCTGAAACTTTAGAATATTCACCAAAAATCAACCGAGTCACGAAAACGAAAATACTCACCTAGTATTAGGAGGGGCCTCAGTGCTGGACCCGAGTGCCCAACACTGGCCCTAAAAAGTAATCGCAACGTTACTTACCGTTAACTCACTTTTCCTTCATAGGGATCCATTGACTGGTTTTCTGTGAAATTTCTTCTAAGTGTCGATTTCTGTATTTTACAAATATTCTTTAAAAATCGAACAAACTACAAAAACGTAATTACTTACCTGTTTTAAGTAAAGGTCCCAGTGCTGAACCTAGGAGTCCAGCACTGGATTACAAAAGTAACGTAAACATACTTTGCTTGCACACTGTATTTCCTTTCATAGGATAACATTGGTAATTTTATCCAGAAAAGTTTCTAAGTGTCAGCTTTTGAAATATAGTAATATTCTTCAAAAATCACTACAATAACCAAAACGCTTTTTCTTACCTGTTTACAGGAAGTGTCCCAGGACTGAATCCAGGATCCAGTCCTGTGGTTAGAAAAGTGCTCTGTAAAGTAATCAATTGTAATTAAGCATAATTTCCCATTGAGCTCAATGTTGCATTGAATTTGACCCTGTGTTGCCTCTTGCACCAACTGTGATTACCACTATCTAAAAAGTCTATTGCCTATCTGTAAGGTGAATAACCAAAGCATCTCATACTGAGAAAGTATATTTTGACCCTATTGTTGGTTCTAAAATAAAACAAGCATATATTTTTTTATATACAAACCATTGGCCTAGAGTTCAGTTCTTGAGTGTGTGGCTTCATTTGCTGACTGAGTGTGTACAACAAATGCTTTACACTGTCCTCTGATACTGCCTTACTGCTCGACCAAGCTACCACTTTGGAGAGTAAGGTTATATCTAACTTTAGCCTCTGTCAACCCTCTGGGGGACTGTGGACTCTGTACACCCTGAACCTTACTTGGGTACAGTATATACAGAGCCACTTTCCTACAGGAGGTAAATGTTTTGAGGAATGGCCCATCTCCATATGGCTTGCGCCAGGCGAGACAGCTGTAGAGAGTGTGTCCCCCCCTGTTTTTGTACATAGTACATTGCTGTCATGTTGTCTGTTTTGACTAAGACAGTCTTGTGAGTAAGATGCGGTTGGAATGACTTTAGCGCTAGAAATATTGCTAATAATTCTAGGTGGTTGATGTGGAGCAGTTTTTGTGACTTGGTCCAGCTGCCCTGCGTTGTGTGGGTAAGGAGGTGAGCTCCCACCCGGTGAGAGATGCGTCTGTTGTGAGCACTATTTGTGGAACTGGCTCTAGGAACGGCCGCCCTTTGGAAATGTTTTGTATGTTCCACCATTGCAGAGAGCGATGAGTGCGGCTGTCTACCAACACCAGATCTGTAAGCTGGCCCTGAGCTTGGTTCCACTGACGTGCTAAGCATTCTTGCAGGGGCCGCATTTGAAGTCGTGCGTGAGGGACAATAAAGATGCACGAGGCCATCATTCCTACGAGTTGCATAAACACTCGAGCTGGAAGGTAGTGTTGAGGTAGGAATTTGTTGATGAGGGCTTGCATACTTGTTATCCTGGAAGGATTGGGGTATGCAAGGGCCCTGGAGGTATCGATTGTGGCTCCTAGGTACTGATGTATGTAGGAGGGATGGAGATGCGATTTGGTATGGTTTATTGTGAACCCCAAATTGTGTAGTAGCCGAACTGTTTGGAGTGTGTGCTGTACACATTGGTTGTGTGACTTGGCTTTTATTAGCCAGTCGTCTAGATACGGAAACACGTGAATGTGTTGTCTTCGTAAGTGCGCAGCTACTACTGCTAGGCACTTGGTGAAAACCCTTGGTGCTGTTGCCACCCCGAATGGGAGGACTTTGAACTGATAATGTTGTCCGTCCACTATGAACCTTAGGTATTTCCTGTGCGCAGGGTGAATGGGAATATGGAAATAGGCGTCCTTGAGATCTAGTGTGGCAAGGAAGTCGCCTTGTTGGAGTAGTGGAAGTATTTGTTGAAGAGTGATCATGTGAAAATGATCTGAGTGAATGTAATAGTTGAGGGGTCTGAGGTCCAGTATGGGCCTGAGGGAACCGTCCTTTTGGGGATTAGAAAGTATAGTGAGTAAACCCCTGTGCCCTGATGTTGTAGAGGGACTGGTTCTATTGCGTGCTTTTGGAGCATAGAGAGAACCTCTTGATTGAGGAGCGTTAGATGTTCCGTGGACATGGGACGCTGTCTGGGTGGTATGTTGGGGGAGTAGAAGTGAGTTCGAGGCAGTAACCATACTGGATAATTTGTATTACCCACCTGTCGGTGGTGATGGAATTCCACGCAGGTAGGAACTTTGACAGTCTTCCCCGACGGGAGTGGAATGATCGGGGGAAACGGAGGGAAGTCACTGTTTGGTGGTAGGGGAGGTGCGTGTGTTAAACCCGCGTCCTCTACCCCTGTTGTTATTACCTCTGTAATTACCTCTGGAGTAACCTCTATTAGAGGAGGTTTGAGTGGTGTTTTTGTAGTTAGCAGAGGTGGTGTCTGTGGCTGTAGTTTTGGAGCCGCCTCTATATAAGGAGCGACGAAAGGAACCTCTGCTAGGTGTGGCTTGTAGAGCTCCCATAGCTTTGGCTGTGTCTGTGTCCTTCTTCATTTTTTCTAGAGAAGTGTCCACATTAGGCCCAAACAGGTGTTCCTGGTCTAAGGGTTGATTGAGGATGGTAGATTGTACCTCCTGCTTGAAGCCAGATATTCGTAGCCATGCGTGTCTGCGCAGCAAAACGCTTGAGTTTATTGTGCGTGCTGCTGTATCTGCTGCGTCAAGGGCGCACTTTATTGAGGTGTTTGTGACAATCTTGCCTTCTTGTATTAGATCATTGGCCTTGGTCTTATACTGATCTGGAAGGTGCTCAATGAGCTTTTCAAGCTCGTCGTAATGGGCTCTGTCATATCTCGCCAGTAAGGCTTGGGAATTGGCGATGCGCCACATGTTTGCTGCTTGAGACGCAACTCTTTTTCCCGATGCGTCGAGTAATTTGGACTCCTTGTCTGGAGGTGGTGTCTCACCAGTAGCCTGGGAGTTTGCCCTTTTCCGTGCATTAGCAACTACTAATGAGTCTAGAGGGAGTTGGCTTTTAATATAAGCTGGGTCAGAAGGGGCAGGTTTATATTTTTCTCGATCCTTGGGTTAAGAACCCTAGCCCTAACTGGGTCTTTGAAGACCTCAGGGGCATGTTTAATAATGCCTTTAAGCATAGGTAGAGTATGGGTAGACTTTTGAGGCTGGCTAAAAGTTTCTAGTAAAAAGTCTTCTTCCAGGGGGTCTGAGTGTAACTTGACACCATGGTATTGTGCTGCCCTGTTTATCACCTGTGAAAACCCTATAGCATCATCTGGAGGTGAGGCTTTTGATGGGTATGGTTCAGGGACAGGTATATCTGGGAGGTCATAACTGTCCCAGGGGTCTTGTGGTGGGATACTGTGAAGGTCGTCATCAGTGTAGGTGTTGTGAGGTGACTGCATGTCATCATCATGATCCTCCCTGTCTGTATCCCCTTGTGGTGAAAAACAAGGTGGAGGAGAGTGAGGCGGGGAGTGTAGAGGGCTGAGGTGTTGTGGAGGTGGAGAGAAAGACCTTATAGGTGATGTGGAAGAGTCTTTCTTCTTATGAGGTGGCTCAGGTGTGGTTGGTTCCTGTATCTTCCTCTTGTGAGGTATTACTGATTGTACCTGTCCGGTAATAGGGTCAATGTGCAGAGTTTTCTGCTTTGGGTCGATGGGAACCAAGAGTTCTTCTGAGCTGGCGTGTTTGGTCGGCATCGAAGATTTCGGCTCCGAGTGTTGTTTGGGCTTGCGAGGTTGTTTGGTGTCCTTTGGTGAAGTTTTCGACACCGAGGGTTTTTTGTCGACTCCGAAGGTTTGGTATGCTTCGGTGTCGAGGTGTCTGGGACCTTGGACTTTGGCGCCGAAGGGTCTGTTGGTGCCGAGACCTTAGTCTTGTGTTTCGGTGCCGATGAGTGTTTTTCGGCTCCGGGACGTGGCTGGCTCGGTCCCGAGCTGCCAGAAGGCTTTAGGTGCTTGGGAGTCGAGCCGGAAGGCGGGGCTCCTGAAGCTTTGTGATGGTGCAGACCTAGGCCCGAAGGCGAAGGTGTGACCGAAGCCTTTTGTTTCTTGGGGGCAGGGGCATCGACGTGAGTACTCACAGTACGTTGGTGTGGTGTGATGAGTTGGTCGTCGGACCCTGAGTCTTCGGCTCCGGAGGTGTCGATTTGTAAATCTCCGGTGTCCGGGTTGTCGGAGCCTGTGTCAAAGATGTCGTCCGGTGCGGGAGCGGCTGACCTGGACATTTCGTGTCGTCGGGCCCGGCGATCACGGATGGTCTTTTTGGACCGAAAGGAGTCACAGGCTTGGCAGTGTTGGCTCTCGTGTTCTGGAGAGAGGCAAAGATTACAGATCTCGTGGAGATCTGTGTGTGGGAATTTAGCCCCACACCTGCATTTTTTAAATGGAGTCCTTTCCATATGCTGGATGATGGCGCCGACACGCCCAACGGACCAACGTCGGCGACCGGACTCGAAACAGTGTTGGAGTGGAGACGCGATGAGGGGATCGCGATCGAAAACAATACCGTCGAACGGTAGGAGGTTCTTCTGCGCGTCGAGAGGGGAACCGATCGATGTGGATCCGGAGCGCAGCAAGGTACATCCGAACCCGATGGCGGAAAAAAACAATCTAACCATGGAGTCGATGCCCATGCGCACTATCGTCCAAAGGAGGAGTCACCTATCTCGTGACTACAAAAGACTCTTCCAAGACAACAACAAAGTGCAAGCATCCGAGCCCAACACCAGATGGCGATCTCATGCACAGTGTACGATCTGCAGCTCATATGCCTCGAACAGTATATTTTGATCCTATTGTTGGTTCTAAAATAAAACAAGCATATATTTTTTTATATACAAACCATTGGCCTAGAGTTCAGTTCTTGAGTGTGTGGCTTCATTTGCTGACTGAGTGTGTACAACAAATGCTTTACACTGTCCTCTGATACTGCCTTACTGCTCGACCAAGCTACCACTTTGGAGAGTAAGGTTATATCTAACTTTAGCCTCTGTCAACCCTCTGGGGACTGTGGACTCTGTACACCCTGAACCTTACTTGGGTACAGTATATACAGAGCCACTTTCCTACAATAGTGTAACAAACAGTGTAAAAATATGAAAAGATTATTCAAAAAAGCAAATGTCTTGAACATGCAGGAGCGTTTCAACTTAGTACATCATTGCATAGAGCGGCATTTACTAAAAGTGGCAGTTTTTAATTAGGAACTTCAAAACATCCCTGAACCTCCATCGAGCCAAAATGACAATGCGGTTAGAGAATTGAGGCAAGTCAGTTCTGTGCGTTTTATATGTGGCAGAGATTATTTCATGAAACATTGTAGTCTATTTCAATCAGATAAAAGGGGAGTCAGTGTTTGTATGGCACACATTATGAACTCACATATTGCTAAGGGCTTTTAAATGCAATAATGAGGAAAACGGAAGTACAGTGAAATACATTATTTTCATAAAATCGCATAATTTGATAAATCGGAAAAGCCAGTTTAAATCCCAGATTTATTGTTTTCACATTGTGACGATCAGCCCTAGATGGGCATCTCATTCGCTTTCATGTGTACATTAAAGGTTAAAATGTTTTCTTTAATTCTCGGCACGTGCGGTTAGAGTGTGGGTGGCAGGCAGAGGCCGCATGAGAGCTTGCTTGGTTTGGGACTCGAGGGTCCCAGAGGACCCAGAGTTGAGTAGGGCCTCTGGCCCAAGCCTGGACAAGCTTTGAATAGCTCGCCCACGTCTATCGTGCTGTTATACAACAAAGCAGCAGAAAATGGTGCAGGACTATTTCTAGTTTCTGCACTTCTTCTAGGATCAACAAACCAAGAGCGTGACTTTCTGCCCATGGGGTAAGGCACTTTCTTGAATACCTCTCCAGCCCCAACACCATTCTGGCTCGATCCACTTCTGGGATAATTACCCACAGCAAACAAAGGGTACCCACTAGAAAAAGTGGTCCTGCGTGTGGGACTGCCGTGGTTGGAGCCATTGTCACATTGGCTTCACCAGAGGTGACCTTCCCATAACTTCGTCCATTACCGTTAAGATGGCGGGCAGCGCATCAGGTTGATTAGCACCACCCTCCATCTATTTGCTGTGATCAAGGGGGTAAATAGACATGGAGGCAATTATCTTAATGGATTGCTGTGGACTGGTTAAGGTCACAGATTGTTACTGAATGAGTGGGGCATCTCTCCAAAGACCTGCAAGCAGCGCAGTGTGCCAGCGAGCACACGGCGAGGAGAGAGATGAAAGTGAAAGTAGTGCATTCAAAGAAAACATATGGCCCCCATCGAAAGCATCCATGTAGCAGGGTCAGTAGCCAGGGCGGGAACAAAACAGACAGGGCAGGACAAATGTCCTGTATTCACGAACAAAAACTATGGAATTTGTAAAGGCGGACCAAGCAACCAATGAAAAGAGGTGAGCGTCTTCAGTCTCCACCGAGAGAATACAGCATACCTCGCAGAAGGGAAACAGCCTTTACTCCGAAGTTTTTACTTCGTAGTACATTTTCCATGCATTTTTAGATCGTAAAGACTGTTGGCACCAAGTCTTTACATCGCAAGACAAAACCACGCATTTGAGGATAATTAAAAAAGGGGGCTTGGGGGGAGGGGGGGGGGTGTCCCCCCAAAATATAACATGTTCAATTACTAACAAATGTGTAAAAGATAAATAGAATAAAAAAATGTATTAAGAGTTAACGTATACATTTTCAACAGTAGGTGGCAGTGTTACACTGTGATAGAATTTTTCAGAGGCAGTAAGCGTGGTAAAAGTATGCGTGGCAGTGGAATGCGTGGTGAAGGTGTTTGCAATGTGAATGAATGTAAATGCGTGGTAGTGGTATGCGTTGTGAAATGTGCGATGTAAAGACGTGCGTGGTGAAGGAAGGCGTAGTAATGTCATACAACCCTCGCAGCGCATGCGCGCAGACTCTGGGCTCGACCTAAAAAGGGAGGTTTGGGCTTTGCCATTACCTTAAATGGCAAAGTCGAATTAGCAGGTTAAAACTGCCCTTCCGGTATGTTTTACCTTGTCCCCTCAGGATGGCACAAGTGCTGCAGTCCCTGGAGGACACACTAAATGACAGGCCCTGGGTACCCCTGGTACCATATACTAGGGACTTCCAAGTAAGTTAGGCTATGCCAATTGGGGACAAGCCAATTAAGCATGTACTATTTTAAGGGTCATTTCACAGCCATTCAGTACCTAGTAGTCAAAATGAGGGCAAAAGTGGGCATAAACCTGCTTAAAGTCAGTTTCCTTACAATTGGGAATTCAAAGACAGTACCAAGAACAGGGATCGCAAGTACCTAACTTTTCCTTCATCACTGAAAGATCTTCAGTATTCATAAACATTAAAATGGTGAGCGCAAGTATTTGTTCCAGAGCAGACTAAAAATTTAAGAATCTGATCATGTATACATACTTTATCTAGGGAGACCTGATCCCCCACAATGTTATTTTTGTAATAAAAGTCAATACTGTAATGCTTTGCAAAAGGACTGGGTTGCTGGTAACATGCTTAAGAACAAGTTATTACACACCTAATTGTGGATAGTTTTGAGGACTCGACCAGTTTGTACAGAACTCTTATCCATATATAGGTGTTTTGAAAAAAACATGTATTACTTTTAATATAACCTTGATGGAAAAAATAAATGCACAATATGTGCAGATCTATTTAAAATTGTATTTACATGAGTTGCAGTGTCGGAAGAGGCACTTTGCAGTGGCTTCAGGCATTATGAAGTAGTCTCCCTGGTGCAATCTTCTCAGAAAAAAGAGAGGGATGGTGGGATTGCAGCACCTTACCACTGATGATCTTGAAGTAGGCCCGTCAGCGAAAAGGGTAAGGAAAAAATAAAAAATGTGTGGAACCGCGCTTTGTGACACAATAGTAAAGATGACCTATGGAGAAACTGTGGGGAGTTGAGCTTTGCGTCTCTACACTACATTATTAGGAGTTTGGGATCTCATAACGTGATGGATATAGTGCATATTGGTAGATGGCCAATGCAAATTTGAATATTTTTATAACTGAGGGTTTCCAGCCTAAACAATGGGGAGTAATTCAAGTATACAGATCTATGAAAGCACAAATGCTGAAAATTTAGGTTTTGCCTTCTAACAAACATTTTTACCGCAAATAATCCTTTAGAGCAAATGCAACTCATTTATCTTATTGCATGTTGCTCCTGCAACTTGCAATCAGTTAAAAAGAAAAAAAAAACCTAGGCAGAAGATTTTATTTACAATGGCCATTTCCTTTATACTGTGTGCACTAAAGCTTATGCAAAAAAACACTTCAGTATTTTCCTAAGCACCTATACCTACCTTATTTGCTTGTGAATCTTAAAGACTGTTTCGGCTAACATGTCCGATGAAATTATGTCAGATATGGAGTCGAAATTATGTCGGATAGGGAGTCTTTATTCAGTTGGGGCATAGTGTTAGAATGGTGGTATTGAAGCACAAGTTACTACTTGTGTAACGATATATCTGTAAGAGACATTAGTTAGTGATAGATTCCTTACCTTAGAATATCCCCAGGCGTCAGACTGGATCCGGAAAGTTTTTTCGTCAGCAGTACCCCTGCGCGTCGGTAGGTGGCGTCGTGCGGCTCCGCGTTAGTCGCTGGCGTTGTAAGCGCCTAGATGACGTCACGGAGACTACTTAGGCGCCACCCATGCGCGCTGACGTCAGTTCTGTACACGACTTTCCGCGCCAGGAACGCAGAGCCATGCAAGAAACTGACCACTGGTGCCATGAAACTAGGGCCCTGAAAGGGATGACCTTAACCCTAGAATCAGTTCGCAGAACGGGGAGGATGGGTGGGGCGGTAAGGAATCTATCACTAACTAATGTCTCTTACAGATATATTGTTACACAAGTAGTAACTTGTGCATCTGAAAGAGACACGTTAGTGATAGATTCCTTACCTTAGAATAGATACCCCAGCAATACCAACCCCGGTGGTGGGTCTGCAAATAGATTACACCAGAAAGTCACGGAGAACAGAACGGCCAAAGAAGCCGTCTCTCCGGACTTGACTGTCAAGGCAGTAATGCTTGGTAAATGTGTGCAGCGAGGCCCACGTGGCTGCCTGACAAATATCCTGCAAGGGAACGCCGCGTCCCAAGGCAGTAGTGGCTGCTCTTGCCCTGGTAGAATGGGCACGCAGTCCCACAGGAGGCTCCTTTTTAGCCAAGGAGTAACACGCTTTGATGCACAAAACAACCCACCGAGAGATGGTGCGTTTGTGCACGGCCCGACCTTTTTTGGCGCCCACGTAGCCAACAAAGAGCTGGTCATCCACCCGGAACTGTTGTGTGCGCTTTAGATAGAACGAGAGCGCACGTTTTGGGTCCAGACGATGGAGCCTCTCTTCCTCTTTTGAAGGAGGCGGAAAGAAAGTGGGCAAAGTGATGGTCTGTCCGATGTGAAAGGGCGTGACAACCTTTGGCAAGAAAGAAGGACTGGTCCTTAAAACCACCTTGTCTGGATGAACAGAAAGGAAAGGAGGTTTAGAAGAAAGAGCCTGGAGCTCACTCACTCTTCTGGCAGAGGTGATAGCTACCAGGAAAGCCGTCTTTAGAGTAAGAAGACGTAAAGGACAGTTATGAAGGGGCTCGAAGGGAGCGCACATCAGATAGGTCAAGACAAGATTTAAGTCCCATTGAGGCATTATGAAAGGCAAGGGAGGAAACGTGTGTGTGTAACGCCTTTGAGGAAACGGTTAACAACCGGGGACTTAAAGAGAGAAGGCTGATCTGGAAGCCTGAGAAAGGTGGAGATGGCCGAAAGATAACCTTTGACAGTGCCCAAAGAGCCCTGCCGGCAAGGATAGTAGGAACAGAAGGACTTCAGAAAGAGGGGCAGAAAGGGGATCCACAGACTTAGCTGTGCACCATGCCACAAATCTGTTCCACCGGCAGGCGTATACCGATTTAGTGGAGGGACGCCTGGCGGCCAGAATGACATCACAGACTTCAGGAGGTAAGTCAAATGGAATCAGCTGTCACCGCTCAATCTCCATGCATGGAGGTGGAGGCTGGACAGGTGCGGTGGAGGACCGTCCCCTGTTGCTGCGACAGAAGATCCTCCCGAAGAGGCAGTCGGATCGGGGGATCGATCGCCATGCTGAGTAGCTCGGGATACCAGTATCTTCGTGCCCAATCCGGAGCCACAAGAATGACTTGGGCCCGGTCACGCCGAATCTTCTTCAGCACTCTCGGCAGAAGTGGTATAGGTATGGAGCAGCTCCACTCGCGACGAAAAGCGTCGCCGAGCGAGTGCCGCCTTGGAAATTCCAACGCGCAGAACTGATGACATTGCGCGTTCTCTTCGGTGGCGAATAGATCTAACCAAGGCTCTCCCCACTGCAGAAAGAGACCTTGCGCCACGTCCGAGTTCAGACGCCATTCGTGATCCATCAAGCACCGGCGGCTGAGTTCGTCCGCCCTGGCGTTCAGAGAACCTGCCAGGTGTTGAACCACCAAGGTAATGCCTTGATGTTCCAGCCATGTCCAGAGGCGCAGAGCCTCCTGACATAGGGTCCACGACCCCACCCCGCCCTGTTTGTTGCAATACCACATGGCGTTGGTGTTGTCCGTGAACACCTGCACTACACTTCCCCGGACAGAGGGAAGGAATGCCTTCAGTGCAAGTCGGATCGCCGAAGCTCCAAAAGATTGATATGGAGCCGGGACTCCGCCGGAGACCAGAGGCCTCTGATCTCCGCCTCTCCCAAATGTCTGCCCCATCCCAGGAGGGACGCATCCGTCACCACTGTGTGCTCCGGTTGGGGAAGGGAGAGGGATCTGCCATTGACCCAATCGCGATTCGTGTGCCACCACTGCAATTGTCGTGCAGTGACAGGTTGCCCTGATGCTGTGCCCACTGGAACTTCAGGTCCCACTGCAGAGCCCGCATATGCCACCTGGCATGTCACACTAGCAGAATGCAGGAGGCCATCAGGCCCAGGAGCCAGAGGGTCATCCTGACTGAAACCCGGGATAGAAGCTGAAAGATGGGAATCATAGCCTGAATATCCCGGACTCGCTGCTCGGGTGGATAAACCCGAAACTGCGTCGAATCCAGAACCGCTCCGATGAAGGGGAGCTTCTGAGAAGGACTCGGGTGCGACTTCGGCACATTGATGGAGAACCCCAGCAACTGCAGGAGGTCGGCCGTAGTCTGAAGGTGGGTGACGACTGCTTGGGGCGAGCCAGTCTTCAACAACCAGTCGTCGAGGTAGGGGAAGACTGACACCCCTGACCTGCGCAGATGAGCTGCGACCACCGCCATCACTTTGGTGAACACCCGAGGGGCACTGGTAAGGCCAAAGGGGAGCACCGCAAACTGAAAATGCTCCTGGCCAACCGTGAACCGCAGTTAACGCCAGTGGGCCGGCAGGACGGGGATGTGAAAATATGCGTCCTGCAAGTCCAGCGCTACTATCCAGTCTCCGGGGTCGAGGGCACCCAAGAACTGAGCCAGAGTCAACATCTTGAACTTCTCCTTCTGGAGGAAGCGATTGACGTTCCGGAGGTCCAAGATGGGGCGCAAGCCCCCCTTGTCCTTCTTGGGGACCAGAAAGTAGTGGGAATAACAACCACTCCCTACTTCTGGCCCCGGAACACACTCGATGGCCCCCTTGGCCAAGAGGGCCATGACTTCCTGCTGGAGAAGCGCCAAGTGGTCCCCCGACATGCGGTGGTACCGAGGTGGCATGGCTGGAGGGGTGGACTTAAAGGGAAGGGAGTAACCCTTGCGGATGATCTGCAACACCCACTCGTCCGATGTGATAGCGTGCCAGTGGGGGAGATGATGGCGGACCCTGCCACCCACTTGCGTGGGGTGCCCCACAAAGCTCGGATTAGGAAGGTTTGGAGGCAGAAGCAGCGGGGGCGGAGGTGGACTGACCCCCACGCTGATTTCCAGACCCGCCCCTGCGGAAACCGCCTCCGCGCTGAGGCTGGTTCTGCACAGGCTTGCTGAAGGAACGTGCCTGAGCGCCCCTTCAGTGGCCACGAAAGAAACGAAAACCAGGAGTGGCTGGGCTTTTCGTGGAAAGACCTAAGGACTTGGCCGTGGCCCGCGAGTCCTTAAAACGCTCCAGCGCACTGTCGGCTTTATCGCCAAACAGGCGAGTGCCATCAAAGGGCATGTCCATGAGTGAGCTCTGGACATCCGGCGAGAACCCGGTAGATCTCAACCAGGCGTGGCGATGAAGCGCCAGAGTCGTAGAAATCGCTCTACCTAGTGAGTCCGCGGTGTCCAAACCACACCGAATGGCGAACTTAGCCGCATCTTTACCCTCGGCAAAAGCTTGGGACAGCACAGTTTGGGTCTCCTCAGGACACTGAGGCAACACCTGTGCAACTGTATCCCACACCGCGTGGGAATATCGGCCCAATAGGCATGCGGTGTTCACCGACTGCAGCCCCAAGCTGGCCGAAGAGAACAACCGCTTGCCGAACTGCTCCAGCTTCTTAGAGTCCTTCTCCAGCGGAGCCGTGGGAAAGGCACTCTGGGACGTCGAAGCTTGGATGACCAGACTCTCGGGCGTAGGATGAGTGGTCAGAAAGGCAGGATCACCCGGCGCCGGGCGATGACGCCTGGCGACGTTCTTATCCACAGGGGCCCCTGTGGCTGGCCGCCAAGTGCCCAGTAAGACGTCAGTGAGGGAGTCATTAAATGGCAGCAGGGGCTCCGACGAAGTGGACGCCGTCTGGAGCACCTCAGTGAGATTAGTCTTCAGGAGATCAAGGTTGAGGACCTCAGCAGCCCAACGGAGCACCATAAGCGCACTCCTCCATGGTAGGCGGAGGAGAGGCAAACCCCGGGTTAGAGGAGACATCAAGGCCGCCAGCCTCCTCTAACTCGTCCTCCCAGTCTTGCTCGGAGTCACACTGACGAGCAAGAGGGTCCTCGGACCCCTCCCAGTCGTCCTCCACCTCCGCCGCATGCGGAACGGACTGCGGCGGCAGGGCAGGGACTGGTGAAGGAACAAACGGCGCCGGGAACGGCGCCGGACGGGGCCGAACCGGCGCCGAACCGGCGCCGTGTCCCAATGCGGGTCCCAGGTAGGGACAAAATGGTCCTGGAACCTGGGCAGGGGCGGGACAAATGGCATCCACAGCGGCACCGGAGGCGGAGCCGAGGGTGGCGCTGGGGCCGGAGGCGGCAGCGTGGGACCTTTTGGCGCAGTGGTCGGAGCCAGCAGCGCAGGATCCTGCGGCGCCAACGGCCCGAAAGGATCCAGACACGGGACCGCGGTGCCCAAGGGCGCGCCGGCGGGAACCCGAGGCCTAAACAGGCGATCCATGGTAGCAAGAAATTCTTGCCCCTGTGCGGGAGTCGCCGACGGACCCGGGTAAGGTGGGTAGGCCGCGGGACTTCCGGGCTCCGAAGGAGCCTCAGGGGCAGAACCCTTGTCCCCCTCGTCCGCATCCGGGGACCGACGGGGGGACGTCGGAGAGCGACAACGCTTCTTCGACTTCTTTTTGTGTCGTCTCTTACCCGAATCCGAGGGTGAAGACTTGGAGCCCGAGGAGTGATGATGGGGGCCCCGCGAGCGTTCTCTGGAGCGGCCCCTAGACCGAGAACGGCGCTGGGACGAGTGCCGGACCTCAAGCAGCTTCCGGCGACGCTCCCTCAAGGCCTTCGGGGCCATGGCCAGACAGTCCCTGCAGGACCGGGAGTCGTGGTCGCTCTCCAGGCAGTAGAGACCGACGCCGTGGGGGTCCACCACCGACATATTGCGACGGCAGGCCCCACAAGACTTAAAACCAGGCATTCCTACGTGCACCAGAGGAACCACAGGAGACAAAAAGTCTCAAAAAGAGAGTCAAAAAGTGACTAAGGTACGTGCTCTAACCGGAACTGCGCTTACTGGCGCGGAAAAAGAAAGAACTGACGTCAGCGCGCATGGGTGGCGCCCAAGTAGTCTCCGTGACGTCATCTCGGCGCTTACGACGCCAGCGACGAACGCGGAGCCGCACAACGCCACCTACCGACGCGCAGGGGTACTGCTGATGAAAAAACTTTCCGGATCCAGTCTGACGCCTGGGGATATTCTAAGGTAAGGAATCTATCACTAACGTGTCTCTTTCAGATCAAGTCACTTACCTTCGGTAACGCTCTTTCAGGTTGAGACGATCCAACAGATTCCGCACCTTTTGAATATTCCCTAAGCGTCAGGCAGGATCCAGAAACTTTTAGCAGTACCTCTGCATGCCCTTAGGTGGTGCCTTGCATCTCTGCACTGACTGTTCTGGCCTTTAAATGACATGGAGCCTATATAAGGCACCACACTTAAGCCCTGACGTCAGTTGCTTTCGAGGTTCTGGGCCCCAGAATGACAGCCCCTACAGCAACAAGCATTGGCATAGCCAATAGGTCTCGCTTTTGGGTTCATCGCCTTAGTTCCCTCAAGGAAATGGGAAAGTGAGAGGCAGAGAAGGTGGAGCAAAAAGAGAAATGGACGGGGCCAGGAGAAAGAGGGGGATAAAAGGAAGACGAGGAATGGTGACGAGGCAGAAGGAACATGGGGCGGGTGCAGAAGAGAATGGAGAGAAGAAAGGGACAGTGGACATGGGGCCCACGTGGAACAGCGATAAACAGTGAGAGCAGGTAATGGGAAGGAAAGAGGTGTGAGGCGTGGCAAGAGGTGGAGGAAGAGCTTCAAAGGGTGGCTGCAAAATGAGGGAGAGGAAAGTGAAATGGAGACGTTAAAAATAGAAAAGTTGAAGGAAGACAGGAACTATGGAAGAGGTATGGTAGAAGACAAGAGGAGCACGGCATTGAAGTTGGAAGGCAACTGAGGGGAGAGACTGGTGGAGGGGAATAGAGGAGACCGATCTAGGGCAAAAAGAGCCATGGCGAGCTGAAGTCGAGGTGGAGGGGGGGGGGAGGAAACGGCAAGGAGGTACTGCTGGACGGGGGAGAGAGCAGAGGGAGAGGTGATACAGAGGTCCTGCGGAACAGAGGTAAAGGGCAAAACAAAACGTTGAAAGGGCAAGAGGGACAGGAAGTGGTCGAGGGGCTGCAAAAACAGTCACTGGACACCGGAAGTCTCATAGTATTCATCCTCCAAGAGGGGTCAGTTAGGTGCAAGTGGCTGAGACCCTGACGATGTCAATGAGTTGAGCACAACGTTTAAACGTTGGGTGACATTTATTGGATGGTGTGGCACGGAAGCACGCGGCACAATGCATTCTGTGTAACCTGCTGCCTCTTAAAAAGGATGGAGTCAGACAGGGGGGGGGGGGGGGGGAGGGAGTGTCCCATTCAGATGACCAGAGGATGGACTGTGTTTGGAGGGGGGTCCGGTTTGCAAAGAGAGTGACCCTATTGAAGTCCACGGAGGCATTGCTTGTTAGGGGGTTACTGTATGTGAAAAGAAGGTACAGGCAGCCATCAAACGGGTGTGAGCTGACAGCCATTTGCTAAGGGTTACAGACAGTTATGAGGTGGAGGTGCGATGGGGCTGTGAGGTAGCTGTATGAGGGTAAAAGGAGATGAAGGACCGGGTGGGAGGAAAAAGAAGCATTGGGTGAAAACAGATTAAAGATGAGAAGAGAGGGCGCTGCAGCACAGGGCGGGCGGCCCTAAAGATGCGCAGACACGGTACAAGTCAAGGGCAGGCTTGGAGCATGTGTGATCTGAGGCACCGCTCTGATGCGACCTCGTTTGGCGCAGCGGGTCTCATCATGAGAATTCAAGTGGCACTTCATTGGCATGACCGTCCAAATGAATGATCCACGTGCGTGCTTTCACCGTGACCTGCCCCAGCCCTGCAGGCTTCCCAGTCCCAGGTCCACGCGTGACCTGCTGTTCCAGGCCAAGGGGTTTTCATCGAATTCTGGGACTTTTAGTTTTGCTCATTCCATTATAAAACAAGTCCTAGACAAGCACGCGAGTGGTGCGCGAAAACAAGCCCGGGAGTTATATGCGCGCACGCGCTAAAATAAAATAAAAAAAAGCACGCGGGTGGTGCGCGTGCTACGGCAAAAGTAAAAGCAGGCTGGCGAGTCCAGATGGTGCCTGATCGGGCGCTGAAAGCTGCGCGAGTGCTCGCACGCGTAACCGCAAGCGCTAGGCCAGCAGAAGCGTGTGGACATTTGTCAATGGTATAAGACGAACGAAAATGAGGCTGACAAAAAGGGAGGGGGAGAAGGTGAGGTGGGAGTGCGAGCAGAGGAGCCTGATTAAAGAAACAAAAAAAAATAATGAAGATGACGAAAAGGGAGGGGGGAGTGCGAGCAGAGGAGCCTAATTAAAGACAAACGAAAAAAAAATGAAGCTGACGAAAAGGGAGGGGGAGAAGGGAGGGGGAGTGCGAGCAGAGGAGCCTGATTACAGCAACCCAGATGGCAGCTGTGCACGTGCACGCGATCGTGAACGCAAGCTGGAGGCAAGCAAAAGCCTGTGGGTAGCAAACTCAGAAAAGCCACCTACTAAATGTCTCGCAGAGCAGCGCATGCGCTGGCTCAGGCGAGACCTAAAAATGATGAGGACCATTGTGCAGATTCCTAGACTTGGGATCTTATTAATGGATGGTGCCCAATCACAGACTGGGGAGGATGGGACGGTTGTTGAGCAATCTGCGGTTAGATAGCATCTCTACCAGAAACCACGTTACCAAAGGCAGGCAACTTGTTCTTCAGATAAAGACTTCTAACAGCAGGTTCCTCACCTTTTGAATAGACAGCAAAGCAGTTGCTATTTTGGGCTATGTCTGTGAATGGCCTTTAACCAAAGTCCTGTAGGACCGAATGGACAAAATGCTACCCTCAGAGGACCTGGCTGTCCAGACAGTAGTATTTCATGAGCGTATGGAATGATGGCCACTCAGCTGCCTGGCAGATGTCCAGGACAGGGACCTCAGATACCAGCAGTGGTAGCAGCTTTAGCCCTGGTGGAATGGGCTTGTAGTTCTTCTGTAAGCAGCTTTTTGACCACTGCATATCAGATCTTGATGCAGAGCACGATTCAGCAGGGAGATGGTCTGCTTCTGCACGGCCTTGCATTTTTTCCACTCCAAAGAACCGCACAAAAAGGTGATCATCCACCTGGGGTTCTCTGGCACTATCACTGTAAAATCTCTGATTTTAAGCTCCAAGCAATGGAGTCACTTCTCCTTGAAGAGATCACACTGAGCACAGAAAATGGTAGGGTGATGGTTTGGCTGACTTTCGGCAAGAAGGATGGTTGTGTCCCAGAATCAGTTAGTCTGGAAACACAGCCTGAACCTCAATCACTCACTGTACCAGCAACACCCCTTTTGCCATCATCTGGAGGTGGATGACTACTGCCTGGGACGAGCATGCCGTCAACAGCCAATCGTCTGGGTAGGAAAAAACTGGGAACTCTGGCCACCACCATCATTTTTGTGAACACCGAAGGGGCACGGTTGAGAACACAGAGAACTGAAAATGCTTGTATCCTACCACAAACACAAGAAAGCGCTGATGTGCCTGCAGGATGACTACATAGAAATGGGCATCCTGCAGACCCAAGACCACCATCCAGCCAGCAAGGTTGAGGGCAGACAAGACCTGGGCTAATGTAAACATTTTGAATTTATCCTTATGGAGGAAGGCGTTGAGAGGGTGCTGGTCTAAAATAGGATGAAGGCCTCTGTCCTTCTTTGGCAACATAAAGTAGCAGGATCATAACATACTTCAGGTGCAGGCACCCTCTCAATAGCCCCTTTGGCCCAAAGGGCTCTCACTTCCTGCCGGAAGACAGACAAATGGTCCTTTGTTAGTTGTACTGGGGACAGTGAAAGCTGTGGCAGAGTGTAAAGGATACCTCAACTGAACTATCTGCAGAACTCCACTGTCTTTGTTATGGTCTGCCAACCGAGCAAGAATCGTTGGATCCTGCCTCCAACTGGGTGGCTGAGCTCCATTAAGGGCACGCTAAAAAGGTTTGGCCGGTGGAGCTTCAGGGGTTATGGGGGGTGGATAGTGTGCCGACAGGCAAGTTTACCATGAGGGCCTGTGCTGGTCAACTTGCTGAGGCTAAATTGGCTGCCAATATAGAGTATCTCTTCCTAAACTGCAAAACAGTACGGGTGATGCAGCTGGCAAGGTGGGACAGATAAGCCCAGGGGGTGTGCTGCGGCGATGCTCTCTTTGAACCACTCTAGAGCAGAGACTGGCTTGTCCCCAAACAGACGAATCCTATCAAAGGGCATGTCCATAAGGGACGATTGGACGTCATCTGAAAAACTCTGACCGCAGCCAGGCGTGGTGGTGAATGGTGACGCTGGTGCCAATGGCTTGCCCGATGGAATCTGTGCAATCCAAAACACAACAAATTGTGAACTTGGCCGAATCACAACTACCCTGTATAGCTTTGTTTACCTCAGGCTGGAGGTATTCGAGGACATCTGGGAGGACATGAGCCACCAAATGACAAAGAGCAACTGAACAACGGACTAGCATGCAACTGGCATTAAAGGACCAGAGGGTCAAACCGGCGGAAGAAAATAAGCTCTTCCTAAAGGTCTCCACTCTACTGGACTCCCTGTATGGGGAAGTGGTCGGAAATGTATTTGGGTTTGTTAGACTTGGAGATGGCTGCACCACTAAGCTCTCAGGTGAAGGGTGTTGGGACAAAAACCAGTTGTAGTCTGGAGCAGGGCGATGGAGTCTTATTTGATGAATTACCGTGGGGCCAGAGCAGGGTTTGGCCCAGGCTCCTAGAAGAGTGTCTGTGAGTACCTTATTAAAAGGGTTTAGGGGCTCAGTGGTGGTTTGCTCCGACTGGAAGTCAGAACATTGATTTTGACCTCTAAGGTGTTGAGTTGGAAGTAGAGAACTTCGGTTGCCATTCGCAGGACCACTGCAAATGAAGCACTCTCCTCAGTGGCAGGATCCGAGGGTTGTATAAGACTAGAATTAAAGATGCTGTCAAGGCCCATGGCCTCCTGGAGGTCATTATACCCATTATGCTTAGGGTAGGGTTGACTGATTTTATCACACCTTCGTCATATTAGTTATCAGAATCTACAAGCACAGTAGTGGATGGATATGGATTCTTCCTTGCGGCAGTTGGATGTCAAGCTGCGCAAGTTGTGGTTCGATGGAAACGGAGCGCAGCCTAGGCCGAAGTTGTAGCCGTGCCGACTGAGTCGGAGAGCACAATGGGTACCTCTTTCTCCAGCATCAATGGAGTCGGTATCAGCGCTCCGGGGAAACCAGTGTGGATCGTGTTGCTGGTGTTGGAGGACCAGACACGAGCCAGGGGAGGCCCAGTGGTGTTTTCATAGGGTCCCATTGTTGCAGAGGGAGAACCCGCTGGCGGTATTCCAGATGGAGGACCTCTAGGCTCTTTGGGGTCTGCAGGTATGCCAGAAGAAACCGGAAGGGATTCGAAGAGACGGAGCATGCCCACGCGAAACTCTTGGACCTGCTTCAGTGTCGCAGATGGCCCTGGAAATTCAGGTAGTGCCAGAACAAGTTGTAGGATCAACTCTGAAATCGACCAACTACGGGAGCAAGATTTGGAAGAAGGACGATGCCCTTGCACCTTCTCAGGAGTTCAAAAGTGGTGGGATGGAGCAGAGTCCCGCATGGATTTCTTATGTTTTTGTTTTTCTTAGACTTAACCAAAGATTTGGTGCGTGAGGACATTCATAAATTCAATGCTTGAATCAGAGTATCAAGCAGTATGCAATATTCCACAGGGGTATCCCAAGTAAACAATATACAACAATATCAGAAAGAACATCGATTAACCTAATAACCAATCGATGGTAGCAGAAAGAACTGTCTGGCCCACAGCGGAGTCTCAACCTTTCCACATCTAGGCAGTTATGCTTCATAAACGTGTGGTGGCTCATCCATGTCACCATCCTGCGAGTATCAGATGAAGGCATGCCTGCATACATCCCTGCAGTTGCCACTCCACTCCTTGTAGATTGAGCCAACCCAGATGTTTTCAGTGGACTACCTGCTTTGAAATGACAGGGATCAATGGCCAAGGTTATTCACCTCATGATTCCCTGCTTAGAAATTGGCTGTCCTTTGTGGATGAACAAAGGAAACAATTGATCAGATTATTAATTTTTTTTAGTTTTGCCACATTAAAATTTCAAATATTCAATGAAGAGTTCTTTCAGCAACTGTCGGAGGATTTTGTAAGTGAGACATACTTATAACAGGCTCACGATGAAAGTCAGATGGTAACCTTGGCATGAATTTCGAATTTATTCTTAGAATAACCCTGTCTTTTTTAAGCATAAATGTGGTTTGTTTATAGTGAATATTTGGATTTCACTCTCTGGTCTGTTTGCGCATTCAGTTCCCATGATAGGGGTGAGCTCCTGATCCAGAATGTCCTGAACTCATTGAGTTATCTAGAAGCAAGGAACACCAAAACCTTGATACGGGCGTCATGGGTACTTTGAAGGAAGAATATTTCAACCTAAATGTGGCCAGGTGTAAAAAGTTAGGAAGAAGTTCGTGTGGTTCTGAAGATAAGAGGTGCAAACCTTTTATGCGGCAGAAGAATCTCTTCCAATTGGTCTGATAAATTTTAGTCCCTGAAGGTGCTCTGGCTTAGTGCAGGATTGCTCTGCAGTCAGATGGGATTCCCATGTGAATTCCATGTAGTCAGGATCCATGCTGTCAATTTGAGAGATCCCGGATTGTGATTAAAATTCTGGCCTTCCTCCGTGGAAACTAATCCAAGTGAATGGATTAAGCGTCCAAAAAATGGAAAGCTAGATTGCAGGTGCATGCAGAGCATGTGTTTCTACAGCAACACATACTACAAATCTATCTTTAAAATCAATACTAGGAATGCCACGCTGATGCGACCAATATCACTTTGCAATGTTATTTTTTAATCTTTCCAATTACCTGAGAATGAGAAGTGATGAAACGGCAAAATCAAAAACATCTCCCACTAAGGCATCAAAAGCTACTCGCTCTTTGGTGCCAAGATGCCAACAAAGAAGCATGTCTTGTCCTGAATCATTATAGTTTTTCTCTTCTTGTTTGCGTCAGTGACCACCATTTGGTGGTATGTCCATCCCTTGTGAGACATCAGAGAGTGCAATAGAGGTTCCTGTGCGCAGTTGCCATCTTCAGATTTTTTACCACCTTTGGGTCTGGAAGCACAACAAAGGAGCTCTGAAGATTTTTGGGAAAAGAAAAGTAAGAAAATTTACCAAATCACTGAAAGCCACGAGAAGAGCGACAAACAGAGAAAGGGACCCTTCTCGATTACATGGGGGGACCCCGCTGGTATCAACAACAAGGTCAGAAAATGAAGGGAGAGACAGATAAGGGTCATGGAAAACATCCTTTTTAAGTTCTGCCCCAACTGCCACCATAAGTTGGCACAAAGTGAATCCCACGAAGTCTGCTAACCTTTGTCTCCTGAAAAACAACTAGGACGAAGACTGAGCCCTGTGTAGAGTTTGTACCCAGGACTCAAGGTACGACGCCAACAGAGGCTAGAGCACTACATAATGGACAGCACTCATAAGATGAAGGTATCGCTCAAGAACCTCGGCTTATCCAGTAACGAAGAGGACGAAACAGCTCATGAAGAGTTATCAGATGTCGAGATCTATGCTGATGAAGCCAAAAAGAGGCAAGCGTTGAAAAAGGAGAGGATGGACGCCGAAAAGTCACAGGTAAATAAGCAGCCGAAAGACGCTCAGCCCTCAACAATAAGTTCCGAAAGGCATCCTCCGCTTCAAAGCACTCATCAACCGAAGGTGAGCCAAAACAAAAAGCCATACAGAACCCGACCAAAGGATACTAATGGGAGTATGACACAATGGAAACCCTTAACGCAATCATCCGCTTGAGAGGGAGCGAGAGACAAAGGCAAGGCCTCGGAGACTGTAGACCAGTCAACGCTGAAAAAGAGACAGACTTCAAACAAAATTTGCTAGAGGTTGGGCGCTCAAAGCCGAAATGCCTGCTCTCCTGCAGAGGAGGAAGGAGTTAGACGACTCCTTGAAGTAATTCTGTATTCCTGCAAGGCCTTCGATGCCCACTGAAGCCGAAGACCAGTCTGGCATGGAGGCCCCTGCAAATACCAAACCTCATGAGCAGGAGCAAGACGAGTTCTATGAACTCGAGGACCCAACAGGGTTAGACGACCAGTTTGTGCAGACATGACAGGATCTCGATGCAGAATCTCCAGAGGAGCGGGTGGACAGCTACCCTTCGCGGCCGTCTGCACTAGGTGACCTATTCCCTCAGCAACAGCCTCATCAAGAGGGCTGCAGAGACACATGGGGTGCAACTTGAAGAAGAAAAGAAGGATCCAGGTTTCCTCCTTGAAACGTTAAGGGCTACTCTGAACTCTGCTGCCAGACTCATCATGGGTTCAAGAAATTATGATCACACCTGACCTAGTACAGCTCAATTGGCTATAGCTGGAAGCTAGGATTCGGATCAAAATTGGCTGCTTGACGCACAAGGCTCTCCATTAGAACACCCCCATTTACCAGTGGAAAAAACCTCGAATTTTCTGGTCTGAATCGGGCCCTAAGAAGCTGTAACACTCTTGCTAAAACCTCACCAATTTAAAAAGAAAACCTACAACCGCTCCTTCTCTGGTCTTGCCCTGAGAATTTGGACAGCTCTTCCTTCCAAAATCAGATCGAAACCTTCGTCCTCCTCATTCAAGAAACAAGTCAAAGGGTTATTACTGAATAACCAGCGGCAACAATTGACCTGAAGACACCATAACTAACTTTTGTTTCTTGTCGTCAACATGGGTCTCTCATGCAAGGTTGCTCTTTTTGTTACTTTACATGTACCACATGTTTGGTTTGCCATTTTGTACATGTGCTTGTTAACTTACTGTATGTTTATTATTTACGCTTTTACTTGCCAATTTTAGCTGCTTCTTTGTACAGCGCTCTCATACCCTTACAGGTCATGTTCGCGCTATATAAAACTTTTCAAATAAAAATAATAATAAATTAATGCCCTCACAAAAGAGAACCCCATGTTCCCTCGCATTCTCGAAGAAAGGGAAGGAGGCTTTTCGTGAGCCCACCACTACAAGGGCTGTAACAGCAAGAGTGGAAAAGTGCAAGCATTCCATTCAGGACCCTAAATAAGTTAAGGGAAATGCTCCAGTGGATTCAATTATAGTGACAAGCACTAGGAAGAGAAACAATGCGCCCCCCACATCCACGGGGTCACTACCAGAAAAAGAAAGTAAGACAACTTGGTCGGATGAAAGATTGAGAGAGAGAGAAGTAGCCACCCACTGGAGGATTGCTAACTCAAACACTCTTGAACCGCTATGGCCACCAGCGATGGGACAAGATGGAGTACCTCATGCAGCACCTCCCAGGAGAATACTGTATGAGGCTCAAGGCAGTAATGAAGGAAAGAACATTGCTAATACCTGCCTCAAGTCCACACTAGATGCAGCAGATAATACCAACAAGCAGTTGTGCACAGGGACAACATTAAGAGGACACGCCTGGCTCAGAGTATCAGGCTTCAAGCCAGAGGTGCAAGCCTCAATCATCAATATTCCATTCACAGGTGATGCCCTGTTCGGCCAGGCAGTGGATGATACCCTTCAGCAGTTAAAAGGATAACAACATGCGAAAGGAACGGGGGCATTGCAATTCAGGGGTTCCTTCAGGAGAGGAGGAACTGCAACCCTGAGACCTGCAGGCAGGGCGCCCTTCACATCTGGGCAGCAGTCACAGCTGCAACAAGGCAGTACACATCACGCCACACAGCAAACATACCAGTGGCAACACCCTGCGAGAGACTCCTTTTGAGGAAAAGGAAGGGGAAAAGGCCAGCCTTCTAGAGGAGGACCAACAGGCAAGTGACTTTAGTAACATTCAACGCCACCATGAAACACCTGTGGAAGGCAAGTTAAGGGAATTCCTTCACGAGTGGAAAACGTTACCTCAGACAATTGGGTTTTGAACATAATACGTCATGGATACTGCATAGAACTACTCAAAGAACCTCCACAAATCCCCCCCTCCCCCCCCCCCAAAACTAAAGAAGTTCAAGACAAATTAGCCCGGTTTGCAACCACAAAAAAATGCAATATGCCAACACTTCGCCTACCAGTTTCCACACCACCAGTCAGAGGGAAATGCCCGGTCAAACTGTTCTGGGAAATTTGCATACGCTTTTCCTTACATTTCCCTTATTCCAAAAGGTACAGGGCAAACCCAGACAACCAAGGACAAGGCTCCTCCTCATAGCCCCACAATGGGCTAGGCAGACCTGGTAGTCAGACCTACTATAAATGTCCAGGGGAACAGATCAAAATCAAAGCAGACTAAGATATGCTAACAATGCAAAATGGGAAAGTACCACCGGCAGCCAGCCACACTCAACCTAGCAGCATAGCTCCTAAGCATCAAGAATTTGAGCATCTACAGCTTCTACCCAGAACGACCACTAAAGGTACACCTGGCAGCAATAGTAGCCTACACAAGGGGTACTTCAGGTAACAGCTTCTTCACATCCCCAGTGCTGAAGAGATTCTTGGAAGGATCTAAGAGCTGCATCACCAAGATGAGGTCCAGCACCAATACGGAACTTCAACACTGTGATAACGCAGTTAATGACAGAACCTTTTGAACCTATGCACAAATCGGACAGAAGATCACTCATTCTTAAAACAGCCTTTCTGATTGCAATCACATCTCTACACCGAGTCAACAAACTTCAGGCGTTGACGATACAGGAACCATATCTACCAATCCACAGGGACAAGGTGGTCCTCAGACCCAAAATTCAATTTCTGCCTACAGTGGTGACCCAATTTCATGTCAACTAAAGCATACAGCTGCCAACTTTCTTCAAAGAACCTAAGACCCAGACGTAAATAGCTCTACACACACTTGATGTAAGGAGGGCTTTAATGTACTATCTGCTAGAAACAAATGAGTTTCGTAAAGGAAACCAGTTGACTCCTTTGCCAAAGCTAGCAAGGGTTCACTGGTAATTAAAGGAGCAATCGCAAGGTGGATAGTGGAAACAGTACAAACTTGCTATTCCAAGGCAGGGAAGACTCAAGTAATGCAAAATACGGTTGTAGGAGGTAATTTTCTGTAAAACACAACTGTTTTGAATCCTTTTCAAAAAGCAAAAACTAGAGTGGAAAATGTATCCTCTGTAGTTGCTAATAGATTGTGAATTCATGCGACAATTTAAAATAAATTCCAGAACATGGCAACCGTCCCATTATGTTTTGTTTAGGTGCCGCTTTCTGTTGAGGACTTTGATCCTTCCCTCTCCTTCTGTGCCAAAATTCCTGCTAACTGAGGTCCTCTTGGGAGATTAGTAGTCCTGAAAGGATGAGCATGACATGTCATCTTCCCTTCCAGATTCTCAAATCTGCTTAGAAATGCTGTATATGAGACTCTAGGACAGAGCAAGTCTAAGGGCTCAGCAAGTTAGAAGTTCCATCAAATTGTCCTTTAGCTGCAATAGTTGAAGGGATGAGTTTGCCTCCTCTTCTGTAGTGGGAGTCATCCTCCTAGTGGGACCCGCCGGCCTTTCCTTGCATTACCGGCATACCCTTTTCTTGGCAGATGTTGAGTTATTTAAAGTCAAAGCATTCTGAATCCCAACATTTGACGTCTAGGATTTTGGGACCGCTCTGTAAATGTAGATATCCTCTGACTCTTCCCCCCTCCACCTCCCCTTTACTCATCCCAAACTACCTCCTACTGCTATGATCTCCAAATAAACACTTTCGAGACACTTCCCTCTTCTGTCCCTCTACTTTCCTTTTCAATCCAACTAACAGACTTTCATGTCCACCACTCAAATTAATTTCATATTTCCCTATACTAATTCATTACTAATCCTGTTTTATGGGTTCCGAGTAGCGTGCTACTGTGAGAAAGTGCCCTCTTTCTGCATGGTATGCCCCCACTTTTTGCTGAATTGCTGATGTTCTTTGACTGAGTGTGCCCTGGGCTCCTGCTAATCAGGTACCCAGGGCCCAAGTTCCTTCCCTAAAATTGCATTGAAGCCTAAACCCAATTGGCATCCCTGGCCACAGGTAGGCCCCTGGTAAATGGTACCCAGGGCCCTGTGACCAGGGAAGGCCTCTAAGGGCTGCAGCACTTTGTGCCACCCTTAGAGGCCCTGTAGCTTTACACACACACTACCATTGCAGTCTGCGTGTTTTTGTGCAGAGCAGAGTGAAGAGTGGACATGGAACACATCCGTGTGCCATGCCTACAAACCACTGCCCTGGCATAGGTAAGCCACCCCTCTAGCTGGGTGCAGTATACCAGTGGTGAGGGTACAGGTGCATGAGCCCTGTACCCCCTACAGTGTCTAGTCCATTCTTAGGCATTGTAAGTGCAGTAATACCATTAAGAGTACATGGTCTTGGAGTTGGTCATTATGAACTCCACAGCACTATAATAGCTTCACTGAAAACTGGGAAAATTGATATCAAACTTCTCAGCACATTAAACCCACACTGATGCCAGTGTGGGATTTAATGAAAAATGCACTCAGACGGCATCTTAGAGATGCCCCTTGAAAAACGATTTAACTCTAGTGTCCTGGCTGAGTGGCTGCACGCCAGCTGCCACCACCAGACATGTTTCTGGACCCCTGGGTAGAGAGCCTGCCGCTCTTGGGGTCCTGAAACAAAGCTCATCCTGAGACGAGGTGCCAAGCCTCCTCCCCCAGGATGGGCAGGGTCCACGAAGGGAACATTCAAAGGCTTGCAGCCTTTGTGAGCTACCCCAGCCGTTTGCTGCTCCTAGCAATTGGCCGGAAAACCAAGTTAGGAGAGGTGTGCCCACCTTTGCCAACCCCACCCCTCAGGTGGGGGAGGCAAGGTGAAGCACAACTCTCAGTACCTGCCATCTTGGAGATGGGGGACCCAGCCAACCAGAGTGAGGCTTATGCCCCCCTCCCAATGAAGGGTGGCATAAAAGGGGTGTACCCACCCCAAGGAAGGAGTGGGTCCAGACCTGTACCTACCTGTAATGCCCCTAAATTTAGTATTTAGGGGCAACCCTGAACCATGCCTCCTCAGACAACAAGAATCAAGAAGGACCGAAGAAGCCGTGCTGAAAGGAGGGGAGGACACCAACTGACTTGGCCCCAGCCCTACCTCGACCTGCTCCAGCGAAATCCCGGTGTGTCCTGCAGCCAGCAGCACCCAAGAACCCGGAGGACCTGCCCTGCCTTCCCCAACCAGACTGTCTCCCGTGAGCACCGAGTTTGCTCACCAACAGACTCTAGCCCTGGCCAAATCCGCGAGCCTGCACCCACTCTGCACCCGACGCCCTCAGCCAGGCCCAACACCACGAGGAGGTCTCCCCGGTATCCTGACCAGGGATCTGGTGATCCCTAACCTACCTCAAGTCTCCAACAGACTCCTCCAGCCCCTTTCTGGAGGATCCCCCGACTGCGACCAGACCGGTAAGTAAAACCAGACACCAAAATACTGTTGTATTCCGCTTTAGGTGTCCGTATATAGGTTTTCCTGATACATGTCCTTATATAGGCACAATTCGCATTGCCCTTATATAGGCATAAGATCCCAGTCCTTATTTAGGCATTAGCCATGCTATCCAAATACAGGCATGGTCACCTACATCCGTCGACCCCAACGTCACAACGAGTTCTTAGAAACCGGACCCTTAAGCTCTTGGGAGTTCCCCTAGCACAGGATTATTGATTTCTCCAAGAACTCATTTATTATGCATGAACCGCTATTCCTTAAGGGTTCATACCTGACGTCTTCCTCTGCCCGACTTTACGTCAACGCTAACATTCCAAGGCACCTACCAGGTGTAAATATACCTTCCCTTGCCCAAGCAAGTAGGAAGAGACCTCGACTTTAGAGGAGCCCGTGTCCCGGCCTGACGCACTGACAAGAGACGCTGTCATCCCCGCTAGCAGAGAATCCAGCTTCCAGTGTTCTGACTCCCTTCGCGGGGTGTTAGAGTTCGAGACCCGGAAAGAGATTCCCACCTCTCTCATTCTCAAGGTATGGAGCCGACTAGAACCTAGAGGGACTCTTGGCATACCAGACTTGGCATACTATAGCATACCATACTATAGAATACATCACCTTCTTACCTTGCACTACACTTAGGTACACTGGGGTAGAACTAGTTAGAGAAGCATCTTATGAGTACTCGCATTTTTAGCTTATGTTATTTATGTATATGAATATATGTGTCATAGCTAAAAGATAATGCTAGCGCAGTATTATTTCTTTCTACTGCTTACGCTGTACATAATATATCGCACATACTGTCTTATGATTGTAACAGCTCATATCTCTTACACGAGAAACAAGACTGTTCAATAAATCCTTTTATTGAAACGCCCGTCTATTCTTTGTGTAACTCTGAAGAAATTAAGCATGCACGATTAGCTGAGTGAAACTTATCTATTGTTTCCACGATTCTGAGAGTGTTCCGATTCTAAAGGGAAACAAAGTTGTCATGTTTATGCGGTTGCCAGAAACTACTCCCTTCTTGTTTACAAGGAGTTTCTAGTGGCCTCTGAGTTAGCTGGTACAAAGTAATTAAGTTTAATATACTCGATAGGGGCATTCTGACCTCAGTCCTATGTCAAACCTATAGAGTATATTATTCCAATGCGCAGAGCCTATATTAGGGAAATAGGAACTACACTACAATACACCCCTGCACCAGACGTCCCACGGCCTTGGTTGGCCCAACCGACGGTGTCCCGGCATCCCAACTTACCTCTCCAACCGGTGGTCGCCTCCAGAAGATCTTCGTCCCCGAGCCTGCAGTGTTTGTTACAACTGGAGAATCCCCATTGAAAACAGGGCACGCCACACCAAAACAGCACCCTGCCGCCCCTGTGCTGCTGGGGGTGCACCTTGTGTGCTAAATCCGATCCTCCCTTTGCCCTGAGCCTAAGTCCAGGAGCTTTGCTCCCACAACATTGTGGCCTGCTCGTGAGCAGCCACCAACCGGAGGCCCCCTAAACCCCATTAGATAACATTGGGCCTCAGCACTCTGCACCCGGTCGCCCTAGTGACGCTGAGGGTGCTTGAAGAGTGCATCCTTGACCCTGCGGGAACCCTGGTGCTAACCCCAGAATACCAACTCCCACAACAAAGTACTCACCTGTAAACCAATAACTTCATTATCTCTCATAGGATTGCACTGACTGCTTTTCTTTGATTTGTATGAAAACTTGAAAAACTGCAAATATACAAAAACTGTATTACTTACCTTTTTTTCTAGATGTACCAGTGTGATATCTAGGCTTATCACACTGGTTAGCAAAAGTAACTTAAAAAGTAATCTAAGAAGTGAAGTGCACAGTAATCTGTAAAGTAATTTCGAACTGTTGACTTACCTGCAACTCAACCAACTGCATTTGAACCTGCATTCAACTGTAATTCACTGCATAAAAACTTGCAAAGCATTACACTTACCTGCACCAGGTTTGGCTTTGAGAGTGCATCCTTGACCTTGGGGGGGACCCTTGTTCTAACCCCAGAAAACCAACTCTCAAACCTAAGTACTTACCATTAAGTCGATAACATTGTTTTCTCCCATAGGACTGCATTGACTGCTTTCTTGTGAAAATTGTTTTAAGTGTGGAGTTAGTTTGAATGAAACCTTGAGAAACTGCATATATACAAAAACTGATTTACTTACCTTTTGTCTAGTAAATGTCCCAGTGTGATATCCATCTAGGAGGTATTTTTCCCAGATACGTTTTACAGATTCCAGCCTCCATAGCCCGCAATAGAATCGATCCCCTTTTTTTGGATACCCAGTGTGATATCTAGGCATATCACACCGAGTAGAAAAAGTAATCTGAAAAGTAACTCACTGTTTTATAAACAAATGACTTACCTGTAACCAATCCAATTGCATTCAACTACATTCAAACTGTATTTCACTGCATAATTCTTACAAAGTATTATTATACTTACCTGTACCAGGCCTGGCTTGGTTCTAGAAAATAAAATACAACTAAATACTATTTTTACACAAACAAATTGGGTCTGAGTTCAGTCTTTGAGTGTGTGACATTTCTGGCCAGTGTGTGTACAATAAGGAAAATGTTACTTACCCAGTAAGCATCTGTTCTTGGCATGTAGAGCTGTAGATTCACATGCTTTGCATACTCCTGTCATCTAGTGTTGGGTCCAGATGTTTGCAAGTTGTTTTTGTTCGAAGAAGTCTTTCCAGTCACGAGATAGGTGACTCCTCCTTTCGGTGATAATGCGCATGGGCATCGACTCCATTGTTAGATTGTTTTCCCGCAGAGGGCGAGAAATGGAGTTAGGAAGTGTAGAATAGAGATGTCCATGCGTATGAATGTAGATTAAGAACTACAACCACTACAGGTGACAGGGGAGGCGGGTGGGCGCATGTGAATCTACAGCTCTACATGGCAAGAACAGATGCTTACTGGGTAAGTAACATTTTCCGTTCGAGGCATGTGAGCTGTAGATCACATGCTTTGTATAGACTATACAGCAGTAATCTCCCAAAGCGGTGGCTAACCTGTAGTGGCTGTAGTTGTTTGAAATAGTGTTTTAAGTACTGCCTGGCCTACATTTGCCTGTTGTCTTGAGGACACATCTACACAATAGTGTTTGGTGAATGTGTGCGGTGTAGACCATGTTGCTGCCTTACAAATGTCAGCTATAGGAATATTTCCCAAGAAGGCCATAGTAGCCCCTATTTTGCGAGTGGAATGCGCCCTAGGGGGTACTAACAAGGTTTTGTTTGCTTTAGTATAACATGTCTGGATACATTTTACAATCCATCTTGCAATACCCGACTTAGAAATAGAATGGCCCTTGTGAGGTGGAGAAAAAGCAAATTGTTTTGTTTTCCTGAACTCTATGGTTCTTTCCATGTAGTAAAGTATAGCCCGCCTAACAAGTGTATGTAGAGCTCGTTCTGCTACAGAATCAGGTTGAGGAAAGAAAACATGCAACTCAACTGATGGATTGATATAAAAAGCAGAAACTACTTTAGGGAGAAATTTAGGATTAGTACGAAGAACCACTCTATCCTTGTGTAGCTGAAAGAAAGGCTCTTGTATAGTCAACGCCTGAAGCTCACCAACTCTCATTAATGAAGTTATTGCTATAAGGAAAGCGATTTTCCATGACAGGAATTGCAACTGACATTTGTGCATTGGTTCAAAAGGTGGACCTATTAGCCTTGTAAGAACTATGTTTAAGTTCCACTCTGGAGCAGGGGGAATTCTTGGTGGTATTACCCTTTTTAATCCTTCCATGAAGGCTTTAATCACTGGTACTCTGACTAGGGATAAGTGGTGTCTGTTTTGCAAATATGCAGCTACTGCTCCTAAATGTAAGCAAATGGATGTGTAGGCTAATCCACATCGCTGTAAATGCAACAGATAAATGATGTTCTGTACTGAAGCATCAAGTGGATTGATATGGTTGTTACAATAGACAACAAACCATTTCCATTTCGCAGCATAACATGCTCTAGTAGTAGGCTTTCTAGCCTCTTTGAGAATATTCATACAGTCTGGTGGTAATTGTAAATAACCAAACTGACTTCAGGAGCCAAATCGCTAGGTTCAGTTCTTTGGGATTTGGATGTCTGATTTCTCCATGGATCTGAGTGAGGAGAGAGGGTGTGATAGAACTCTGTGGTTCCACATCAAAAGTTACAACAGGGTAGTGTACCAAGGTTGGCGAGCCCAAGTGGGGGCTACTAAGATCAGTGTGAGGGACAGTTGTCTGAGCTTCCGAACCAGTAACGGAATTAGTGGGAGTGGCTGAAAAGCATAAGCAAATATCCCTGACCAATTCGACCATAAAGCATGGTCTTTGGAAGCTTGGTGTGGGAACCTTGATGCGAAGTTTGGGCATTTTGCGTTGTGCGCTGTGGCAAACAGATCCATCTGAGGAAATCCCCATGTTTGAAAGTAGGGAAGAAGAACTTGGGGATGAAGTTCCCACTCGTGGATTTGCAGCCTGTGTCTGCTGAGTAGGTCTGCAATCTGACTGTCTACTCCTGGAAGGTGTTCCGCTAGGAGATAAATTTTGAGCTGAATCGCCCAATTACAAATTCTTTGCGCAAGTCGCGACAGCTGGAGAGTGTGTGTTCCTCCCTGTTTTTGTAGGTAATACATTGCTGTCATGTTGTCTGTGCGGACTAAGACAGTCTTGCCTGGAAGTTGGGTGAGAAAAGCTTTGAGTGCTAGAAACACTGCTAGCCGTTTTAGGTAGTTGATGTGTAGACGTTTGTGACTGTGTGACCACAGCCCCTGTACCGTGTGATGTTGAAGACGAGCACCCCAACCAGTTAGAGATGCGTCCGCTGTCAATACAATCTGTGCAATCAGGTCTATGAAGGGCTGCCCCTTTCCTAAGTTTTGAGGGTTCCACCACTGCTGAGAGCGATGGGTGCGGCAGTCTACCAACACTAGATCGGTTAATAGACCCTGTGATGGATTCCACTGACGTGCTAGACATTCCTGCAGAGGACACGTGAAGCCTTGCATGAGGTACGATTGCAATGCAGGATGCCATCATTCCCAACAGTTGCATGAAGACTCTGGCTGGTAATGATTGATTGGGGGGGGGGGGAGGGGGGGGGACACTAATATTGTGGCCTGAATATTGTGAATTCTGGCTACATTGGGAGTGGCTAGAGCTTTGAGTGTATTGAGGGAAGCTCCCAGACTAGACTGCACCTGTGCTGGACACAGGTGAGATTTCTGTGCATTTATTGTGAAGCCCAACTGATGAAGCAGATGTACTGTTGCCTGAGTGTGTAGTATACAGGTCTGGTAAGTGCTTGCTTTGATAAGCCAGTCGTCCAGTTAAGGGAAGACATGTATACATTGTCTTCTGAGATGAGCGGCTACCACAGCGAGACATTTGGTGAACACTCTGGGGCCCGTGGTGACGCCAAATGGAAGTACCTTGTACTGGTAATGTTTAACTGCTATCACAAATCTGAGGTATTTGCGATGAGCGGGATGAATATGAAAGTAGGCGTCCTTTAGATCTAGCGTAGACAGTCGCCCTGCAGCAACAGGGGAAGTATTTGTTGAAGAGTGACCAAGTGAAAATGCTCTGACAATATGTATTTGTTTAACTCTCAGATCTAGAATAGGTCTCAAAGAGCCGTCCTTGTTGGGAATCAGAAAGTAAAGGGAACAAACCCCCTAACCCGTGGTATTAAAGTGGGACTGGTTCTATAGCCCCTTTGAGTAATAAAGAGTGCACTTCTTGTTGAAGCAAGTGCTGGTGGTCTGGTGACGACATGTGTGATCGAGAAGGAATGTTTGGAGGATTGTTGGTAAGCTCCAGGAAATAGCCATGTTGGATAATTCCAAGCACCCATTTGTCGGTTGTTAGTGAGTTCCAAATGGGGAGAAAGTTTTGAAATCTTCCGCCGACAGGTGTGGCATAGTCGGCGGGAAGTGTTGGAAAGTCACCGTTTGCTTGAGGAAGGGGAAGTGCAAGGTGTGGTGTTCATACCTCTGCCCCTGGAACTATTTCCCCTATAACCCCCTCTTAAAAATCCTTTTGTAAAGGAGGATTGGGAATTGCCTTTGTATGAGGAAGTGTTCTGGTCAGTGCCTGTAGACTTCGACCCTCCCCTATAAAAAAAGAGCACCGAAAGGAACCTCTATTTGAGGGAGATTGAAGCGCTCCCATCGATTTTGCCACGTCAGTGTCCTTTTTCATCTTTTCCAACGCTAAATCGACCTCAGGGCCAAGAAGGTGCTTTTTTTCAAAAGGTATATTTAGTATGGATTGTTGGACTTCAGGCTTGAATCCTGAAATCCGTAGCCAAGCATGACGTCTCAGTAAGATGCTGGTATTCACTTCTCTAGCTGCGGTGTCAGCTGCATCTAGAGCGCATCTGATAGTCCAAGAAGGGAAATTCATTTCAATTGCTTCTAAGTCCTGAGCTTTTGCTCTATGCTCCTCTGGGAGAAACTGCAGTAATTGTTCCATTTCGTCCCAGTGGGCTCTATCATACCTTGCCAGTAGGCCCTGAGTATTAGCAATACGCCATTGATTAGCTGCTTGCGCCGCTATACGTTTGCCTGAAGCATCAATAAGCTTTGACTCTTTATCTGGAGGATGGGCATCCCCAGATGCTTGAGAATTAGCTCTCTTTCTGGCATTTGATACAACTAAAGCGTCACGTGGTAATTGACCCTTAATAAAAATGGGATCTGTGGGGGAAGATTAATATTTGTCTACTCTAGGAGTAAGAATTCTAGCACGGACAGGGTCTTTAAAAATATTATTTGTGTGCCTTAACATACCCTTGAGCATAGGGAGTGTTTGAGTAGATTTATGTGTTCCTAGTTGAAGAGAAATTCTTCCTCTAAAGACTATGTAGCTCCACCCCATGGTATTCTGCTGCCCTGGTAATAAGCAGTTGGTATGACAGGTTGTCATCAGTTGGAGATGGCCAGGCAGGATAAAGATCTGGGTCTGTATCTTGTGGAGGATCAGTGGTGTAATCTGTCCAAGGATCTGGTAGTTGTGCATCATCATCGTCAGTGTCACCTGTGTCAAGTTGAGGTGGAGGAGACTGACTAGGTGTAATATTTAATGGCTCAAGCTGTGGTGAAGAGAGAGGAGGAGGAGATGGAAATGTGTGGAAAGGTCTAGTGCCTACACTTTTCTTCTTCAAAAGAATTCTGTATGGGTCATCGGGAAGTTTGGGCTTAGATGGTGATTTAGCATGAATGTGTCCTGTATCTGGATGAATATAGAGTTTCTTCTGTCTGGGATCCAATTTAATAGGTACAGTGTCTTTATTTGGATCCGGTTGTGTTGCAGGCAAGTCTTTGCTTTTCGGCATCGAAGTTTTCGGAGCCGAGCCGGAAAGTCCTATTGGTGCTGAAGGTTTCGACTCCAAGGGTTTTTTGGGTTACGGTGTCAAAGGTTTCGGATCTGAAGTTTTCGGTTTGGAACCGATCTTGGATTTGGAGCTGTAAGGTTTCGGCTCAGAAGTAGGCTTTAGCCGATTTGGTCCCGAGCCGGAAGGCTTTTAGAGTGTTTCGGTGCCGAGCCAGAAGGTGGAGCGTGAGAAACCTCTTCTCGGTGCCGACCTTGGCCTTGAGGCGGAGGTGGTGCCGAAGCCTTAGATTTTTGAGGGGGGGAGTCTGAGAGAGAGGTGTCTTCGGTACTCACGTACCCTTGTCCTTGCGGCACATCATAGTCTCCGAGGTCGATCTGCAATTCTGAACCGGAGTCAAACGCAGCCAAAGCCAGCTCTTCTTCTGCCGCGGATACCTCTTCTTGTTCGAAGTCTTTACCAAAGAGATCCGGTGTGACATCCAACCACTGCATCTCTCGACGTCGAGCACGACGATCACAGATTTTTCTTTGATCTGAAGGATCAGCACGCGTCGCAGTCTTGCTCCTTGTGCTCGGGGGACAAGCACAAATTACACACCTGATGAGTCTCTGCGTGGATATTTCGCGTGGCACAGAGGACAGAATTTAAATGGGGTCCGTTCCATCGACGAGGAGCTGAACGGACGCGGGTGGACCGGAAGGCAGCCCGCAGAACTTCGGACCGAAATGTAGAAGCCTTGAGTTTGTATTCAAACCGCAGACACAGAAGCACGTTCGAGAACAATACCGTTGAGGTAGAGAGAAGTACGCACCTAGGGGGAACCAGAGGATCGATTCCAAAGCGGAGCGCAACAATACCCGTCCAAAGCCGATAGTGGAAAAAAACAAACAATGGAGTCGAAGCCCATGCGCATTATCACCGAAAGGAGTGACCTACCTCGTGACTGGAAGGGCTTCTTCAAACAAAAACTTGCAAACATCCAGGCCCAACACTAGATGCAGGAGTATGCAAAGCATGTGATCTACAGCTCACATGCCTCAAACATGCTTAACACTATCCTCCGACAAAGCCTTACTGCTCACCCACACTACCACAAATAGTAAGGTATTATCTACTTTTACCTCTGCCTACCTTTGGGGATCCACTGGACTCTGCATACACTATACTTGACTTTGGTATAGTATATAAAGAGCCAGCTTCCTACACTTATGACCAGATGTTCTGGGTAAAACACTCTCCTTGCGCAATTTGGAGCCACTAGGATGACCCTCAGAACGTTGGGCAGGAGAGGCAGGAAGGTGTACAGGGCTTGTCCTGAACTTATCCTTCTGGAGGAGAGAGTTTAGACGGCAAAGATAGAGGATAGGACTGAGGCCTCCATACTTTGGCACCAAAAAGTAACGGGAATAGCAACCAGTCCAGACTTCTGATGCCGGCACTCTCCCAATGGCTCTCTTGGCCAAGAGAACTTCTCCTTGTAGAGTGGGCAGCTGCTTCTCTGGGAGGCATTGCAGTGTAGAAGTCATATCGGGAGGGTTGGTCACAATGGGGATGGAGTAAACATTCTGAACAATCTGGAGCACCCACTGATGTCTGATGTGATGATTCTCCACCTGGGGAGGTAAAAAGTGATACCATTTCCCACTGGGCGATCGTGAGCTATTGAGGGTAAATTTAAGCGGTTTTGCAGTAACTATGGAAGGGAGGCAGAGGTTTGGGTAGTTCGTTGTCACTGGGGTCCTGGACGCTGATGGTTGGAACCCCAACCTCTGCTTCGAAAAGCTTGCAAGGCCTGCTGCTGTGGAGGCAATATCCGGCACAGCTTTTGCTGGAATCCCCTTCGGAAGCCCTGAAGGGGCTAAATTGTTGTCCAGGTGGTGCTAATCCAAGGAAGCGCACTGCTGCTTTGCTTTCCTTAGCTCTCCAGAGCTAAGTCCGCCTTGTCTCTGAATAGAGGAGTGCCATCCAATAACATGTCAATAACTGTTATACGTTGAATGAAAATCCTGCTGAGTGGATCCACGTGTGGCGCCAAAGCAACACACTGGTCCCGTCTGCTCTACTCAAACAGTTAGCAATGTCCAGACTCTAATCGATATAGTATACCTTGCAGCGCCCTGAGCAGGAGTTTGAAACCAGTCGATTCTGGAGGGGACATGTCCCTTGCACTCTGGTAAAAAGGTGGGGGAAAAATTGTCAGGCCCCAACGGAATCGAGGGAATGAGCTCCAGATCCACAACAGGCGGCACAGAAAGAAAGGAAAGTATGTCAGCACGTAGAGGTAGCAGCAATGTAAGGGCCCCAATGTCACAACCGGGGCAGGACAGACTACACCAGGAGCCATATGATGCCACCTAGTGACAAGTCAGGTAATTGAACAAAAAAATTCCAAGACATCTGAGGGTATTCACATGGTGAGGAATCTATGGTTATAAGTATCCATCAGAAAATATTGCACTGTTAACGGACACCAAAGTTGCCAATGACCGGGAAAGGAAAAAAAGCACTAATGGTGTAAATGCCAAAAGTAAGGTGGGGTCTCAGGAGAAAGCATTCTCTGTGTCCTGCTAAGGCAAAAGCAGTTGGGAGGAGAGTTGAGAACACACAGGAATGGAGTTGGCCTGGCGAGGATGATTTCTTGCACAGGTGTAATTTACAAAAGTTTTATCTTATCCAAACCAGTTGTGAAGGAAGGAGGTAAGAACTAAGTTTGTTCGGTATACGCAGATAATTGCTAATTGCACTGAGATAGGGAATATTGGCTTCTCTTTTCCCCGTACGACAGTACCCTAGGTAAATGCAAGATTCAACTCGTTTACACATTTCTCAAGTAATCATTTTAAAGACAAGTCACTCAAACATGTGCATCAAAAAGTGAACATCCTACCATATCTGGGAAAAGGTCAAAGGGCTGTAGATTTACAAATAGTTAACATGGCAAGTTGCTTCTTAAAAAGGGTTTAATTAGATGGTACCTACCTAAACTGCTGCTGATACGCCTGTCCATACATTCCATAGGCAGGCACCTGCCAGCCATTAGGCATGTACTGACCAATCTGTTGAGTGTTTCCATACCACTGTCCCCACTGGCCGTAGGCTTGTGGATAGCCAATTTGACTCTGCTGGATGAAAACATTTGCACATGAAGTTACTTTAAAGAACACCACATTATTCACAACTTCATTATTCCAATCTAGAATAAAGCTTAACTCAAAAAATATACTAACCTGTAATGCATTTTTCTGCTAGAGATGGTCTCATAAAACATGCAAGTACACTAAGTCTTTGGTGACAGTAGGGAGATGACTCATGAGAACTTTGACCAACAGCTCAACGCCAACCTTTAATTTTGTAAAGCATACCTAAAGGCAGGGGCGGCTCCTCCACAATGGCGAAGGAGCATCACCCCCACTGGCTCAAAGTCAGCAAGTGAAAAATAAAACAATATTTTACTGTTTTATTTTTCACTTGCAGGCTCTGAGCCAGCTTGTGCAGAGGGGGGAGAGGGAGGAGTGCTATGTGCACTTCTAAGTGCACGTGTGTTTGGCCGGCCGTCTCAGGCCAGCCAAACACACATGCGCACTTAGGTTTCTCCAACCAGGCTGCAGAAACCCCACAGACTCCCTGACCTGAGCGT